>CM076658.1:3019346-3131917 GCA_038496675.1 Rachycentron canadum
ATGAAGGGTTAAGGCTCTGTAGTATTGGCTTCACTTTACAGCTGCTGAGACAATCCATCAGACTTCACGCAGCCGGCTTTGTATCACCTTTTTCCAAACACTGCCCACTCACACCCCAGTATGTGGTAAAGTCCAGTCTAGTCTGGACTGTTAAGATCAGATATGACGTTGCGATAGAGGAGCTCTTACCTTTTTCAAAGACCTGGGGGAACAGGGAACCGTCCCTCTGTTTGACCTGGAACACAAACAGCTGTCAGCACAATCACATTTTCCATTTTTAAAAACATTTCATTCAACTATCAGAGCCACCTGTTTCTCTACAGATGCGTAGTATTTGGACCACCAGTCGATGACGCTCTCTGCTGATTCGTCAGCGATGGTCCGCCTCCTGCGCTTGGTGGATCGACGGGTGCTCTTTGAGCTGGGGTCCTGGGTTTAAAACGTGTGACCGAGCACAGAGCATTCAGACAGTGGTGCGTTTGATCTGTATCATATCCACAGTCACTTATGTTGTTCCATGTGTACGTGCAGCAACTTTTACCTTCTTCTTCCTGGGTTCTTGTGCACGGGTGGCCGGGGCTGGAGGCGGAGCTTCATCATCTATAGTGATCAGGAAATCCTGATTTGTTAGTGCCACGGTGGAGCTGTTCTCTCCAGGATGCTGTGGCTTTCCTATTGGACGAGAGACAGAGACAAAGCAGACAAGAGGTCTCTTGCCAGGTTCACAGACCCTCTCAAACATCGAATTCAAGGACTTTCAAGGCCCATATTCCTCAAATTCAAGGCACAGTTTGGGTCACTGATTATAGAGCCCAGTTTTTACCACTATCTTTTGCAGTTACTGATGTTATCAGACCTGTCTGATCCCCGTCATTGAACCTTTACAGTTATTACCCTCAGCACTTTGTGGCTCCGGTGCCGGTTCAGCCGTGTACGGGTCTTTGGGTGGTTTGTGTGTCTGAATGGTAGCAGGCAGGGCTGGAGGCAGAGTGTATTTGAAGGCCTTGAGGTTGTTGATGATGTGGTTTCCGACCAGCGTGCTGCGACCGAAGGCTCGCCAGTCCACGACGGTGATGCCGAGAGGAGGGTGGAGGTGCTCGTTCTCTGGTAACTCCTACATGACAGAGAGACGTTTCCCATAAATGATACAGTAAACAGCCAAACGTGAAGTGAGGTCACCATCATTACATATTACACTATATGGCCAAAAGTATGTGGACACATTAATATTACAGCCATATGTGATTGTGTAACATCTCTCAAACCATGGGTACTGATTAGTGACATGGTTTGGTCCTCAATGATGCCCCGATAGTAGAAGTTGGTGCATTCAGGACGTTTTGCCACGGTGTGTGTTATCATATGTTGTAAACGTTGTTGGTCTTACCAGCTCTATGGCATCAACCAGCGTGGTGAAGTTGGGGTTGGACTTGTATTTCTGAATGACGGAGGAACGCAAAGTTTTCCCTGCACACTCTATAAAAACCTAGAGAGTGAGAGAAAGAGTTGAATGATTTCATCGGCTGATTTAATTTAATCTGTTTTTCCAGAATCCGTTTTCAGTCTTATACCAATTGTGCTTTTGGTTAAAAAAAAAAAAAAAAAGGGGGTGAAATAATGTCATTTATAATTTTATACATGAAACAATTTTTTTTCCCGTTTAAATGTTTTGCCTCCAAAGCCAGGGTCAAATTTGTGCTCTGTGCTGTTGGGTATATAAATAAAATTGACTTTTAGTCATAAATATAAATATACAAAGAGGTTGTGCCACTTGGTAACACAAGTTCTCCAAAAATATGGGAAGTTGAACCAAACACCAAAATAAAAGCATCAAAATAGAAATAGACTTCCTAACAGTTGTGATGTTCAAACAGAGATAAACTCATTCAGATACAGAACCCTAAAATCAGACAGTTTGTTTAAATCACTATATCACATGTTTGTGTACCTGTGGACGATCGACAGACAGGAGCTGAACCTTCTTTAGCTCCCTCAGACCCCAGAATAAAACCTGGTGGAGAGAAAAAGTCAAGCAGAGAATAATGCCAGCCTTATCTTTTAAACTGGACTATAAACGCTGTCATCCCACACGTGCATGCGGCCAAACCTCCAGCCTGTAGGTGCTGAGAACTGGTCTGATGTTGGCAGGAACCATGTAAACGCCTCCTTCCTGTTCTTGTAGCGGTGGCAGACTCTGCTCTCCGGACTCTGGGATCTACACATCATCATCGCAGAGTCACATCTTCACAATCAGAACATCTTTCTACATTCACAGTTTTTTCATCCTGCGTTATTGTGATGGGTTGTACAACAGAACACCTGTGTGACTGACCCGCAGCAGTTCAAACGCAGCCAGCAGGTCTCCTCCTGGCTGACTGCTGCAGTGCAGCGGGCTGTACTGCAGGGTTGGAGGCGTGTAGAGGTCGGAGGACAACCGCACCTCAGGCACCGCCACTGTGGCTCCCAGATACTCTGCCTTTCCCTGCACAGAGAGAGAGGAGGGCACGTGTTCAATTCAAAGAGTCAGCAGCAGCAGCAGCAGCAGCAGCATCGAAATCAGTGATTAAACCGCCACTTGATGAATAATCTGTTCATCTGGCTTCATTACGGTACCAGTGCGTCGTCGTCGTACACCTCGATGAGGATGCGCGGCGGCTCCTGCTGGATGTGCTGCAGGTCTCCACTCAGCAGCAGGCGGCTCATCAGCAAACACTGATTCCATGTAGGACTGAGAGTCTGGCTGATAATCTGACAACAGGACAAACACACAACATGGAGACACAAATAAACAAATCAGACCTTGCCAGTGGTCAGCTCGTGGAAGGGTAAGTGAACGCATCGCAGTTCAGAGCGGATTCTGGCCGTCTTCACTTCAGCAGTACGTTCAGTTGTAGGCGCGACAACAGCTCAGCACCTGCTACTTACTACAGTTATCAGACTATGATTGTTTGTGTTGCCTTTATCTTTAATCTGCTTTTATCATGAAGTGATGTACAGTCACCTGACAATGACGCTCAGTCACTGATTTGTTCGTACATGTACTGAACATGATGAGAAACCAGGGGATGAGGGAAAGTAACAAAAACTAAAAGGCTGATAAAATGTGTGTGAAAAATAAAGGCTTTTAATAAACTCAAACAGGAAACAGGGTTTTCTCAACTTAAAACTTCAAAGCTCCAAACTCAGATCCCAGAACAAAAAGGACCTTCCTTCACGCTTCCTTACAAAGAGTAAGACGACACA
Source organism: Rachycentron canadum (assembly GCA_038496675.1). NCBI lineage: Eukaryota > Metazoa > Chordata > Actinopteri > Carangiformes > Rachycentridae > Rachycentron > Rachycentron canadum. The sequence goes on from CM076658.1 coordinate 3,022,590, forward strand.
CAGCTCAGAGGAAGCTGCACACACCCAACCAGCTGCACGGGAGGAGGGGCAACATCTGGAGCAGGAGGGAGAGCAGGAGGGAGAGCAACCCCCCCCCCCCCCCTCCGGGACAACCCAAAAAACTGGGGTCTAACTTACGTTGGTGGTCTGGCTGTTTGACAGGTAGGTGACCCGAGCGAAAGGGTCGGACAGGCCGGTGTTGTCGGCAGCGATCAGACCACGAGCCTGATACATGTGGCACCTGAGCTGGAAGTGATGCTGCTCTGGAGACACACACACCAAACAGGGCAGGAAGTTTAGGGTGAAGGACAAAAATAAGACAAACTTTCATTCATGGCTTTGTTGATGTCATAGATTTCACCAAGACCAGCATGATGACTTCCCTCAGTGTTGATTGAATTCTGAAGCTAAAAAGTTTTATCAGTTTCTCTTCTCACCTGTGCAGAGCAGGTGTGTTGGGGGGCAGTTAGCGCCCCCTGTGGCCGGAGTGAATCCCGCCGGCAGGTCGTCCAGCATGTGGCTGGAGTCAAAGCAGGTTCCAAACCACAGATACACATCCAGCTTCGCTTGGATTGACAAGCCTGCAACGCGCTTCCCTGGAGGCTGCAACACACACACACACACACATGCATCTGTTTCTGTGTAGAAAAAAACTTTATCCAAAACTTTATCAGGTTGTGTGCCAGCGTCCACCTTCAGGAACAGTGTTATTATCTTGCCGCAGTGGACTCCTCGGGCCTCCGGGCTGCTGGAGAACAGCAGGTCTCTGGCTCGAACCCGGGCGTACGCAACACGCTTGTTATTGCTGAGCAACCACACAAAGACGTCCGGTACTGTGTGCTGGGGCTGCAGTGTGTGAATAAGACAAGTTAAGATGAACAAGGTAAGTACTGAGAAAGTAATGGCCTGTACATAAAACACACACACACACACACACACACACACACACACACACACAAACACAGGGTGATACCACACCTCCTCCACTAGAAAGCGCAGTCTGTGTGTGAGTTTTGTTGCGTTCAGCAGCATTTCTTTCACACTGCCGGATTTTCTTTTCCTCATTCCTAAGGACTGGGCTTCCTCTATGATACTGTCCTGCAACACACACACACACACACACACACACACACACACATTTAAAGGAGCATTTTCTGTGACGTCCCACATTAACTGACCAAAAATCAATCAACTGAAATGAAAAACAAATCTCTACAGCCGCTGCACTGTAAAACTAGTAGTGTGCGTGTGTATGTGTGTGCGTGTGTGTGTGTGTTTGTGTGTGTGTGTGTCTGTCAGATTTCCTCACCAGCTCCTGTGTACACATGGTCAGGCGTTTCTTGTCCAGCTGAGTCAGGTAACTGGACTTTAGCTCTGCCTTCAGCTTGGCCTCAGCTGCTGCTATGAAACACCTGCATGAAAATAACACACGTTCAACACACACAGCAAAGATGCAGCCACGTGATACAGGGCAGCTTTGTCTCATAGTGTTTGGGTTCTTTCCCTCACTTTCTGAGAGAAAGCGATGATGGCAGTGAGATGATGGTTTGCAGTGGAGCTGGATTTGTGGGTTAAGGAGAAGATAACTGTGCCCTTAACAACTTAAATAACGCTGCCTTCTGTATCAACAATATGGGAGACAACAGAAACACGTGGCACAGGTATGTCCATGAGCACTGAAACATGTTCTTCATGCTCAGATTAGATTGTCTGACCTGGCGTCCATGCAGAAATCTTTCAGGGTGTTTTTGAGCGTCGCCTCTGCTCTGGGATCTGACTTCTTGTGTTGCTCTGCTGCACTGGCCACGCCCTCTTCCTACAAGAAGAGAACGGCTTTCTTTCACTAGGACAAACTGTGGAAACCGTCCATAAAGGCATCGGGTAGGTTTTTGAGAGTTGTTATAAGAATGACACCACTGGTCGGGTGTGAACGTACAAACAGAACAGCTATGTTCTCCAGCATATTGGAGTTGTAGAGTCGGTAGGTTTTGTCCTCCCAGTAACTCAGCACATGAAAACACGGCTTCTGCTTCTCCAGGGGCAGATACATGTAGTATCTAAACATACGCACATATACAAACAGTTAAACGCACAATGAACTGGCAGACTTATATAGAGTAAGATAACACCTCTGGAGGAGGAACTAGAAGACACAGACCATCCAGCTACAAGCTGAGAAAAAAGGAGCAAAACCTTTGGCTCCTTTCTCCTCCAAGAAAACGTTAAAGAACCAGGAACGTTATTAAAGTCATTAATATTAAATATCTAGATTCACTTAATCTCTTATTAAAAGCTGCTGTGACTAAACCTGTTTCCTTCGACGATGAGCGGTTTTTCCGGACACGTGGTGGACTTAGAGCCCGTGGCGGCTTCCACGGGGTCTCTGGCTAGGAGAGGGGAAGACGGGGAGGTCGGGGGGGAGCTGAGAGGCGAGGAGCTGAGGGTGTCACCGCTCTCTGAGACGTCAAGCGCTTTTCTCCTCCGAGGGACGGCGGGACCGGCACTCGGGCTGGGATGGCCCGTAGCCTCCAAGGTGTTACCGTAGTTACCTGAGGGAGGAGACAAATATAGGTTAAAGGCGGGTTTGATTCACGCGTGATGAGTTTCTAGTAACAGCAACAAGGAGCGATAGAAGTGACAGTGGCGACTCACCCAGAGAGAACTCGAAGCTGATTGGTTTGTCTCCGATCTTTCTGTCAATCATGGAGGCTTCAAACAAAACACCAAACAGCAGGAAACTCTCCTTGTTGTCGTCATCCACCTGGACACAGAATCATCATTTATTCATTTATCTACTCTCCCAGCAAAGACTCATGGGTACTGCGGTGTTTCTAGCAGGTGTGACCTGAGGATATTGTTTCTTACCACAGGCGGAGATTCAACAGAAAGGACTTCTGCTGCCAAAGCTTTTCCTTTGTCGTCCTCAGCACCTCCTCCTGCTGCTCCTCCCGCTCCTCCTCCTGTAGCAGCCTTACCATCCTTCCCTGCGGCCTTTCCTGCTTTAGCGTCCTTCGAGGGTTTGATCATCCGGCTGAGTTTGGACTCTGAACCCGTCCCTCCTGATAGGATCTCGACTGCCAGCTCCATGTAGACCCGCCCTCTGGCACCAGCAAGATTTGGACAGACAACATTGTTGTTGTTGTTGTTGTGTTATTTATTTCTAAATGCAATTTCATTACAAAACCTTTTGAATCATTATCACTGTTTAACATCAACCTGTATGACACGCCCTCGCCGATGCCCTCGTTGAGCTCCGCCGTGTCGTCACTCAGTGAAAAGTTTCGGGCGGAGCCGTACAGGTTGATCCAAGCAGGACCAAAAGTTGGTAAAAACCCTGGAGAAAGAGAGAAAGAGGGAATAAGAAGAAAGAAAATACGAGGAACAAAAAAGACTTTTTCTACCCTTCCGTGCAATTCTTTCTCCTTTCTTCTCACTTTCCTTTCCTTCATTCCCTCTCCTCTCTCCTTACCTCTGTCTCCATCCTGTTCGTTGGAGATGCGTCTCAGGTCAAAGTAATGGGTTCCTATGGCCACGTCACTCATGCTTCCCTCATCCCACACCTATGAAGAGAGACAAGCCAGAATCCAAGGACATTTATATTGTAATTATACATTTAAATATAATGTATTCTTAAAGGTCGACTCCCATATAACAACGTTTAGACCTGGATCTTCAGTCTCTGACACAGAGGCGGAAACATCTCTGTGAAGACAATCTGTTCGTTCCACACTGGATCTGCTGTGGACTTCTGGGTGGACGTGCGACCCTGAGAGGTGAAGTAATCACATGACAGTCAGACAGTTTCAGAGGAAACAAGTGCGTCATCAAAACAGAGTCACCTACTTTTTGGGACTTTGAATTTGAACTTGAACTTTTTGAATCTGTACCAAAAACATCTGGATGAACCTTGATTTTAACATCGAAATGATTTTTAAACCTACATTTTGAATGAGCGTACAATAAAAATATATTCATATCGCTGTTGATATTCAACCCACCACTTGTTTGAAGAAGCTGACCACTACATATGGGTCTATGAGTGCTGTGTTGTCTCCTATGAAGGCCTTGGTGACGTTGGCCATGATGCTGGAGTTGTTGCGGGGGAGGCCCTCAGCTCGATACACCTTCACGCAAAAACGAGCCCAGGGTCTCTCGGAGGGAAAACGCTCTGGTACCAGCAGGTTCCTGAGGAAAAAGGACATCATAACACACACACAAATATATTACATCCCAGTGCAAACTGATTAAATAATTAACAACCGAGCTTATTGCTAACAACTGGAGAGGATGTGAACTGCATCCATAAGTCTAAATCCTAGCATAAACTCTAAGGGGCCACAATATCAAATTATAGGATTTGTGCAAACTTAGTATATCAGTCTGATTGGGGCACAAGGTGAAAGCTCGGTATCCACAATATAGAGAGTTCATCCACTGAGGAGCATGAATATGCACAGTAAAATTCATGTGATCTGTACACAGGATTTAAAAATGTATTAAATGTCATAGGAAATACACTGGAGCACAGCAATGGGTCATTAGGTCACCAAAATAATTAGGATACATCCTCCAGGGACCATGAGCCTTCACAAAACCAATGGGCAGAAGGTTGATTGGTCAAATATTACCCAAAAACAGCAACATGCAAGTGCAACAAGGTGTAAAGAAAATGGGGGAAACTCTTTACCTCCATGTAAATAGGTACGGCATAACATTACAAGTCAAACAGTTAATGACACAAAAAGCAACATGTATGTTTTTCTAAAATATGTTAACAGTGTTGTATGAAAACAAATTTAAAATAAAGGCATCAGGGGAATATTATATGATTCATAAACATTAAACTTTAAGAAAAGCTTGTTTTTTTCTTGATTTTTCAATGTAAATCTTCAATAAAAATGTCTTTAATTTTTCATTTCATTTAATTTTTCATTTTACATCACTATATATTTATCCTAAATGGTCAGATAATGTAGGAAAACTTCCAAACAACGTTTAGAGAAAAGTCAGGTATCATACTTGTCTATCTGCTCTTCAGCATCACTTGCTTTTGGGCCCGGTTGCACAGCGTCTCCCTTTGCTGAAACACTGATGTCACACTTGACGTAACCTTTGACCCCGGTGCTGATGTCGCCAGGATTGGTCAGCATGGCCCACTTATTGATGAACTGTTGACCTGAGGGAACAGCGGACACACAACCATCAGCCCAAACTGAACCCACTGAAGTGATTCATGTACGTTGACACGGTCGCACGAGCAAGTTGTTACCTGGCTGTTTGTAAACTGTCCACACATCTAGTTTAAATGAGCCGATACAAAAACTCCTCAGCATCTTAGAGTGCATCACCTGGAGGGAAAAGGAGGCACAAATCAAAACCCTGAAATTAAAAGGGCATGAAGCACAAAAAGACCACGGAGAATCAAACACACAACTGAAAACACTCACTGTTAGCTTGATGACTTTGTCGAAGAAGACCTCTTTGTGGGCAAAGAAGTCAAACACGAAATACTAATGGAAAAGAAAAGAGGAAGACAGCGAACTCAGTGTGTGTTCAGGCGCTGGATCATTTTTAATGCTGTCAGATCATCCTAATATATTCTGACCTCATTGTAAAAGGGAGCGTTGGTTCCTTCTTTGACCGTCGTCTGTTTCTTCTCGTCGCCGATCTCAATCACCACGCTGGGGTCGATGTTTTCCCCCACCAGCTGCCGGGCCTCCGTGATGTTAATGGCAATCTATGACACAGACACACAAACTGTGATCTGACGGCCCACAGAGTTCACATATTACTGACTGATGTCTCACTCTGCAAAACAGATCCTTTCTACGGCATCGTTGCTTTTACATTGTCCCAAAAAAGAATAAAAATCTTTTCTTTCACCAGCTCAGTCCATCGTTAATGTTAACGTCCATGCTATTGTGTCCTGATGCATTGATATGTTCAGTTCCCTTGAGAATTGTTTATTTGCATTCAGTCCTTCACCTAAAGTCAGACAGAAGTCAGATAAGTTGTTGTATTACCTGGAAGCTCTGTGGTTTCCCTTCACCTTCCTGGATGCGAGTGTTCAGTTTGGACCTGTTGAATTCAATGTCATTGACAAATACAATAATACAGAGATATCAAAGTTATTTATCAGTGAGCTTTTGCAAATATACAATAAAAAGCTTTTATAACCCAGACAAAGGAATAATGTCATGGTGTTGAAGAGTTTCTTGTTACTGGGATGCAGCTGAATTTTAAATGACAAATGTCTATAGTATATTATACAATGATGCTTTGTTATCCAGTTATTTGGGAAATTAAACTGCAGTTTCTATTTTTTAACATGAATGCATCTTGTGTTACAACAGAACAGATTATTATATATCAAGATTATTTACAGTAATCGTCTTTTTCTTTGTGCTTTCACTTTGCAAATTCAGAATTCTCGATCACAGCAGGGGGTGAAAAGATTATATGTGTGGTGATATCTACAAATACTGAATGAATTTAAGCTTTTTTTATTTGTTGCACCGAGAGGAACAAACGCAAAGTGCTTCAGGAGAGTTTTTTTTCATTTTATACCGTGTATATCTGTTACGTAGAGTGTAAAAGTATGTCGCACCTCTTATTGTTTGGTATTATTCGGGTTCTGATTGCAGAGGGTCCTGGTTGCTCCTCTGTGTCGTCTCCTTCCAGCGGCAGAGACGCTTCAGGCGGCACCTCTGCCTCACTGTCTGCAGACACAAACACAGAAATGCTGTGAATAATGTTATAAAGTGAATTGGAAACTGACTTCAATGACCAGTCTAATACACACAGACACATGGATTGACCTTATTTTTGCACAACCTAATGTAAGAGTGTGATGATCTCAAAGATCTATTTCACTAAGCTTAGTGTTTGAGCTTTCTGTTCAATGAGGTTGTGCTTTTCCTGATAAGAAACATGAGCAGTCTGGGCTGGCAGACGTCCTATAAACTAACTAGCACTAGCTACAGTAACGTGACGTGATTTTTGGTGTGTGGTTATTTTAGAAAGTGCTCTGGTTGTGACTCGAGTGGCTCTGAAATTGCTTCAGAATACTTAGTAATATGCAGATGTTCATGCCAGACTGACCTCTATTAAGTCATATTCTGTACTGACTGATGTTCTGTGTTGTACCTGCGAACCTCAGTTACTAATAATGACTGACTGTACACACTCTCACTCCAGCATTCAACATGTGACTGTTTGACAAAGGTTAGCCTCAAACACGGTGATATGACAGGGATAAGTGCTCCATTGTGCACAATAAATACAGCCAAGGTTGTGAGATTTTGTGTGTCTTTATGTGTGTGTGGGATCTGAAAACCATGAGCCCACTGTACGTGTGGAGTCTTTGTGGGGACCCAAAGACAGTAAGGGGCTGGGAATGCATTATGTCAATGACAGGTCCCCATGGATGCAGTAGGACGTGGATGTGTGTGTCTTTGTTTGTTTTCCAGGCCTTACCCACAGCTCCCTTGTTTGCCAGGACCAGGTCTGTGTTGACTTTCTTTTTCTTCTTCTTCATTTTCAGGCCAAACATCATCTTGGCTTTTCTGCTCACAGAAGAAGAAGAAGAAAACTTTCAGTTAGTTAACGTTTGCTTTCATCCTGAGTGTTACCGGGATGTAAAAGATGTAAAAGCTGTGAATGTGTCCGAGGGTTTAAACATCTATACCCGGGCGCAGTTAAACGCAGCATTATCAAAATTTGCTGAAGACCAAACATACCCAGCTGATGTTGGCTAAATATTTAATATGTTTGATTTAATTTTCCATAAAATAACGCGTTAAATTTGGTGAGAAACCAACAACGTAAACAAGTTTGCAGTTTAAATAAAAAAGAAATCCACTCAATTGTAAAACTAAAAATAATTGGAAAAGAAAAATTAATAATTGCTGATAATAGATAAGCTGAGATAAAGAACCTGCTTAATCAGTAAAACTTGATTGTGCTTTTATGAATTACTTTGTATTTCCTGATCAAACTGCATTCACCATCTTATAAAAGGAAATGGGCAGCATAAAAATCACTAAAATTCACTAAAAATCACTTGAGCTATTTTCTCAAGAAAAAAAAACAAGTCCTTGAAATATTCGGGGTTGTAACTATTGATTAAAAAATTAAAGATTAATCAACAATGATTATGTGATTCTGAACTTTATCTACAAGTTGAGGTAATAAACTAAAATTTGCACAATATTTGAACTAAATTATTTATTTTGTCCATAATTTTCTATTGTTCTTCTTTACAGGTGTATTCTTTGATTTGAAGAATACTAATGTTTTTTTTTTATGACCATTCTCCACCATCAGCTTCTAAAACAGGAACAAATATCTTCTACTGTAAAAGTGTGTAAATACTGAGAACGTCAAATGTCTTTTAAACGTGTCAGGTGGAGAAAAATATTTGAAAAAGACTCTTGGCTGTAAAGTGAAACTGCTCACCGCCGCTGGGTCGCAGGACTCTCAAACGGATCCATGCTGCTGAAGTCCAGAGAGGTTTTCTTTTTTCTAATGTCACCAGGAAGGCTCAGGACCTTCGCCCCCCACCTCAATGAATCAAATCTGGTTGCTTTTCTGCTTTTTTTGAGTGTTTGAGTGATGATTATTCACCTTCTTCAGTCTCTGCTAAGGCTATGACATGGTTTCTCTCCTGATCAGAGCTGAATAACAGCAGCTGCTTCCATCGCCTTTTTTTTTATAGGATTAGTGGCTCTGGCTCATTTCCAGCTCCAAATGATCTTCCCTGCTCAGCCCAGTGTGCTCAGCCTTTGCAGCTTTTACTTGTCTTGGAACTTCAGTCTTTATGATTTGACATGACTGTAAATAAAGACTTATCCAAACATCCTCCAGCTCATCCTCACGAATAACTTCACTCTCCACGCCACCTCATGCCCAGTCTTGGCTTCAAGTATCTCTGCACTCAACTGCCGAACTCTGCTCCTTCCTCCTCAAATAAACATATTTTCATCCTATCACTCTCCATGTTTAACAAGCTGTGGTTCCAGTGGGTCAGAGGGTTGTGTTAGTTTGTGGTTTAGGTAAAGGGACCTGCCCTCCTCGCTCCAGTTGAGAGCTACTCACGTCTCAGAGTAGTTCGCGTCACTGGTTTCACTGTTAGGACTGTTCTCACGAGAGGATCTGAAGTGTTCGCCCTTTCCCTCTCTCCTTTAGTTCAGGGTTTATATATGAGAAGGGTAATAGTCACCTAATAATGCAGGCACATCCTCTTTCAGCAATGAACCTCAACATAAAGCATAAAGTGTTGAGGTAGAAGATGATTTGTGATTATAAAAAAAAAAAACAGTTGTCAGTAAATACCTGCACCTGTCGTCGCCCAATTTGAACCGGTGGCACATGCACAAATGGGTCCACCATCTTGGACAGCAACACCACTGCTCTGTTAGTAATGCTACTGTCTTTGCAATAAATGCAAATTATTAAATAAGTTATTTCTCTTTCTGCAAAACAGAAAATGAATCCATTCATCACTTGTTCTATAAATATACTGTATCAAAGCTTCAACGACTTCACACCAGTGTTAGAAGACACGGTCTCCAACAACATCACTGACTCCGTCTCAAAAACAAAGGAGTTATTCAGAACTTTCAGAAATGACTGTAATACGTCAGGCAGCGTGAACCTGCCCATGCACACGCAACACAAATCTGGACAAGCAGCCGGTTGTGTTTTGACATGTTACTGCAGTTCAATGGTCAATCCCCACTCACCCATAATATTTGTCCTTTGAATTATTTTTAAGACTTTTTAGCTTAATTTATTTCCCTTCTTCACCTTCTAGTGTCGAACCCGACTCCACTTCCCTTTCCACCTATATCCAGTTACTCTTTGTGAACTTTACGTGAATCAATATTAATATGCACAAGACAGCACAAGTTAAAATGATGAATCTGGTGATATTCTGTATATCACTCTTTGAGAGTGCTTTACAAATAGAGTTTAAGTTTCTAAACAGCAGGAAGTAGTAGCATTCATTGGGACTATTTTCAGGCGTGGATTAATATGGATTTGATGATTATTTGCTCCATTATGTTGGAATGTGTTCTTGTTCCCATTTTATTAGCCGGTGTGGTGAACTACCAGATAACACTCAAATATTTTCACATTATTTTCCAGGCAAAGCTTCACAGAGTCTCAACAACAGTCAACATACCTTCATACCTACCTGGGGCTAAAAGACTTTAAAATTTTAACCGCAGTACATAAAGTAAAGTAAAATGAGACACCAAACATCAGTGCTGAAACACTGGGCCAGAGCAGGTCTCCTACCTTGGTGTGGGATCCATTTAAGCCAGCGTCAGTTGTAGTTGCAGGTGGGCACGCTCCGCTGCATCCTGTGTGTCTGCATGTGTTGTTGCGTAGAGTCAGAGTTAGAGGTGAAGGGAAAGCGCTGAACAGGAGCCTGACCAAGTGATTGGTGGCTGAACTGTTTGTTCAGAGGATGAAGCTGTAAAGCAGCATGTGGTCGATGCACAGGTCAGGTGCTTGATTTCGTACTGAAGAGTTCAAGAGCCAAACATCTCCATTTTTTTTTTCTCTCTATTTGCCTTCTTCTATTTTATTACATTGTTAATGCTGATCTTATAGCTTCATTTACGTTATATTCATGCTTTTATATCCAGCAGTAGTGCTAGCAGGTGTAGCAGGAGTGGTAATAGTGTAAGTAGCTTTTGCAATAATAATAGAGGCAGCAGAAGTGCTCTAACCAAAGTATGTAAAAGTTACAGTAGATTGTTGTTTTGATAGTTGTTTTTGTAGTTTTTTTGTATTGTTTCATCATTTGCTGTTATATAATCCAGTGACTCTGGTCCCTGGTTAGACAACGCGCTGATGACTCCTTAAATTATATCAACAATAACAGCAACATTCATCACTTCTAATCTGTCTGTCTGCATCAGATCACTGAAAGAGCAGAGCTGTTTACCTAATACGTGCTTATGAGTGTGAGAGTGTGTGTGTGTGTGTGTGCACGTACACTGGTAATCATGTGACCAGGATGTATGAAACTGGCAGAGTTAACAAATCCACCCCAGGTAAACATAGCAGTCAGTCAGAGAGGATCAGGGGACAGACGCACTGACCTGCTGTCGAGTCATCTGACAGTGATCATGGAGGATTATATATCAGCTTGAGCACATTCACATTACAATATGTTCAAACCTAACAAACTAAATGTCAATTCAAGACATTTTAGCCACATTTTGGCATTGACATACAGTCAGAGAGGGATGATATTGTCAAAAGTAAAGCGCTTTTTGCATTTTTTTGACCCTGAAATGTGTCATGTGTTTCCAGGAAATGACCTCTGGCCTGTGTTGTGTAGTTGAAGATAATGAGTGTTTCCTCCACACCTTATGCTGTAATTCATTCCACTGAAATCTGTTGAGTATTAACCATCTGCAAGTGTTTTAGCTTAAGCACCTGCCCCCTAAATGTCTGTGCACGGCCCTGCTTATCAATCAGATATAATGTATTTATCCTGAACCTGTCCTACAGGTGGGACATTCTTTGTTTCCTTATGGTAAAACAAAACTAAAACACAACTGTTTCTGAGGCCAATACTACAATTACTATTAAACTCTTATATGACTGAAAACAGAGCAAATCATTTATTCTCTTTTTCACAGTGATTGGAGCATAAGTACATTTACAATGTCATCTCAATTCCACAGTGATTTACTTGTAATAATTCTAAGACCACAGAGTTAAGGATGAATCATTAAACTTGACATCACACAGCTTAACAAAATAACCTCAAGATACAGTTCAGCACTGGCAGTTTTCCAGCCAATAGCAGTCCTCTATCAGTGACCACTTGGGAATAAAGTGCTCTCTGAAGAGCAAATGTTATTAGAGCCCACAGAGGAGGGTCAAAGTGTCTCTGCTTTTACTTTTCCTTCCCATATTTTTCCTCCAGACTGGGACTAAAACCCGAGACTCCTTAGCCACAATCCTGCTCTGCCACCTCATATTCCCGTCTTACGTGATCCTGTTTTCTTCTGTTATAAAGGGATGGGCTCTCATAAATTTCTGTAAAAGATGAAATGAGAAAATTAATACAAAAAGAGCAAACTCTGATTTGAAGTTTAACTTTTCTCACTACAATATGACTAAAACCAATGCTTGGACAAATTGCTAATTTTTAACCAAAGTTCTTCAGAGGTAAAAATATGTGGTGTTGTACTTTAACTTAATTTTTCAACTTTAATTTAATTTTCTACACATTCCCAAAACAAAACTCTTCAATATTTGCAGCATTTGTAGACAGAAGACAAGCACTAAAGCAGAAAGTCTAAAGCTACAGACTGATTCATCAAGGCTGAAACTCAAAGCCACGTTCACATCATATCAGAGGAACCAGACAAACTGAGTGAATGAAAACGTTCACATTGTCAGACAGCAATCAAGTCAGTTATTGGTGACGTGTCTTTTTGTTATATTCCATATTCTGTGTTAAACAACTCGACTGGAGGAAAACTCATAAAACCAAGTGGGAGATGTCGAAGCTGCACGTCCCACTTGAAACAACAGCTGCTTGTGTTTAGGTTAAATCTGGTATGATGCAGACCCAGCATGATGGCGCACTGACAGAGGTCAACAATGATAATGCAAGCTTGGTTTGTGAGCTCTTCAGCCTAACATGTCAATGAAGTTTTATATTTGAGAATACAATATCACAACAAGGTTTATTTAGCAGCGGTGGAGCTTTAGATAATGTGATGAAGTAATCGGGTAAATCAGGTATTATGATCAAAAGCTTTGCCACTGTGGTGAAGTTATAATATTGTTGTAATATATAATATTCCCAGGAAGCAGGACAATGATGTGGCTGACATGTCAGGCTGAAAGAGGTTTTTCTCAGCAACATCCAGGCAGCTAAACAGATGGTAAACAGACTAAACCAAATCACTCCATCCTTCCTTTAACTAAACCACTTTATCGTCAAAAGACATAAAAGTCAGGAGAGGAATCAGACTTAACTTTGTCTCACAAGCTCACAGCAAAAGAAGTATTTCACCATCACATTAGTGATGAGTGAAGACGAATTGTCTGAACTCATCATTAACACGATGGACTATCCCTTGGTGTCGACTAGAGATAAGTGGAAATGGTACCACATTCTGCCTTGTTGGAGTCACTGTAAGTCTTAAATTATTATATGTCACACTGACAAGTAAACAATTAGATTGTAAGTCTTTTTATCCCTCACTTTTTTTTTTTTTGCAAATACAGGCCAACACAGATGCCATAATGCTGGGTACCAGTCCCCACTCATATTATTTATGTCCCTTTGGAGAAACTACAGAAGAACCACTACATTCAGCAGTAAGGCCTTGTTGCTTAAAGGGAAAGTGAAGATGCAAGCTAACACAGGCAACCAGCGGCACAATTAGCTTGGGTTTCCTACCTGAGGTGTGTTGGCTAAGAGGTGCTGGTGGCGTGGTGGTTTCAGAGGAGGGACTGCAGTACGAAGACGCTTGGCTGATTGACGAAAGGGGTGCGTTTGGGAGAAAGTGTGGAGGGTTGGTGTTGGACTTCGTAGAACGTACGGGTGGGGTGAACGGCTGATTGGTAGGAAGTTCAGACGGGGTTTTTGGAAGATTTGCTTGGCTGTTTGGTAGGATGACAGGATTTTTGGTAGAGGTACAGTAACTGACAGATTTTGAAGCTGGAGCGGTTTAAGGATTAGGCCGCACAAGCAAAAGGTTTAAGGGGACCATCCAGAGCGGGTAGGTTTTAGAGAAGGTTATATTTTGATTTATTCAAAGGTAGAGGGTTGTAGAGGAAGCCTTTGTTGACTCTGCAGGAGGTATCTTAGCAGGTGTGGGAAACATGGTTAATTTCATTTGATTTTAAAGAGGGCATAAGGTAAGAGTTTGTCGTTCCCGATGAGGCTTCTGATGAGGTTGTTTGGTTTACGATGGACGAGCAGAGGATTTTAGAAGGGAAGGTTAGTTGCGGAAAAGGTTTCAGAGGAGGTTGTTCTTGGAGGAGCAGAGGGTTTCAGATGAGGTTCCCTGATAAGGACAGTTAGGAGTATAAAAACAGGCATCTGAAAGGAATCAGGAGGGGAAACTGGAACCTGAAAGTGTCACAGGAAGAGAGGAAATACCCTCACTGTCTTCAGGAGGATGAAAAGTTGGATGACGAAGAGTTTGGGAAACATTAGCGTTGACAGGAGGAGGGAGGAGCACAGATCGCCCAGAAGCAGCAGGAAGCTTTCGAGGATTTGAAGGCAAGTAGGTGGGTGGACAGATAACCGACAGACTGAGAGAGAGAGCAAAGGGGTGGATGGAAGGGTTGGAGTTAGGCGCACAATGCATCAATACCTGCTGGAGTGAGGACCAGGGCTTGTAGGAGGTCAGATAAAGAAACAATCCCTCTCACCACATCGTCCCTGTCAACCAACACCAAACGATGCACCTGGCATAATAAAACCACAGGATTTACAGCCATCATCATCATCATCATTGACAGGTCATCAGTGGATCTGGATCTGTGTAGCATTAAATCGGGCTGAGAGGGTTAAGTTTTGACAGCGACAGTGTCCTAGCCTACATTAACAAACACGTGACAGATTGTAATGCACGTGTATTACCTCAGCCTTTGCGATGCGATCAATGATGGTCTCCAGAGTCTCATGAGGGTAACACTTGAGGACTCCTTCCATACAGCAGGCTCTGGAGGCGATGGCCTCCTGCATCGTCATGTCCAGGTTGTTGTAGTTTTTCTGGGCTGCGAGGTTCTGAATGACGAGGGGGAAAATAGAGAAAGCAGCATTATTTTGACACGAGCAGTTGTTTTCAATTTAATATTTTGTTGTTAGTGGCAACATCTACTGACACAACATTGTGGGCGCCAGTAAATTTACAGTCGGATTGGAGTAATTTGAAAATTTTTTTTTATCCTGGTTACGTTATTTTGATCAATAAATACTTTTGTAAAACGGGTTTTCTTTCTGGGTCATAATAATTCATTAGTGCAATTGGCAAGCAATTACATTATGTTTTCTATTTATCATTATTACAAGCAAATATGCTATTGCTACATAGCTAGTGTTGGCATTAGACCTCTTTACTTAACCGTCTTGCCAAGAGCTTCAGCCATTATTACCTGAGGTTAGAATACATCCACCGAGTGGCGCTACTGTTTCCGGGACATTAAAGTGAAGTTTGATGCCGAACGTTTCTTCCAGACTATTAAGTAAACTGCTGTCAATGCTAACGTTAACTATGTAGCAATAGCTAAAATGTACAAATACCTAATTTAATCAAGTCAAGGGATTTAAATTTTATATTTATATGTCTGTTATTGTCTTGACTAATGAAGTTGCACTGACGAAAGATGTGTGAAATTCACGTACAATGACATCAAACCTGGAGTACAGCGCCACCACTTTACCTAGAGAGGAGACAGAGAAAGACGCACAAACCATAGATGGTACACACAAAATATATAAGTACACATTAGACTTATGTATTGTAAACTATTAAGTATAAAAGAAAATCAACCTTTGGTCTGAAACAACAGACCACACACAATAAAAAATGACACCCAGTCTTCATCATTGACTGATGACCTGGAAGTGAAGTGCATTAGGGTCTAGGGTCGAAGTTAGGCATTAAGTTTTTAAGCACATAACTCTGAAGAAGTTAAATGAACACAGTGGATTCATGGTGCCTCGGGACAGATAAAATAACCAAATTTCCAGGTGAATGAAACCACAAAATAGCAGTGTAATGCAGGACTACCTTGACTATTGACCACAGGCAGAGCTGACACTCTTCTCTCTACAAAAATGGTCAGAGCTTCATACACAGATGCTGATTCCTGGACCGTTGCGATCTGTTTGAAGGTGCCGATCCCGACTTCACCGATCCGCTTTTGGAGAAACCTGGGTTTAGGAATCATGGATCCCTGGGGGAGAAGAAAACGTGATGATTAAGAAATTGATTGGATTAAGAAATGAAGCATCGTCTTGTGCGAGCCTTACAAAGTTAACTTACAAAGATGTAGAGGAACTTGAGGATGCGTTTGTGAGTGAGGATGTGCAGGACGTTTCCTGACACCGGGTCAATGACCGGCAGCCGGTGGATCTTATTCTTCAACAGGGAGTAGATGGCTTCAAATAGACTGAGGAGGTGACAACACTTGTGATTAGGATTTAACAACCACACATGGAAATATGGACTGTCGTTGAGCTGCCTTCATTTTGAACTAGGTTACAATTGTGAACAAACGCAATGTATTTTAACTAATAATAATAAACACTAATAATTCCATGAGGAATGAAATTTACTGAGGTAATAAATCAAGTGAGAAGTAGGGCCATTTTCCCATAGATTTCAATACAATCTGACTTCTTTAACAACCAGTGGAGTCGCCCCCTGATGGTCATTAGACAGAATGAAGGTTTAAGGCTCTTCAGCAACTTTTCAGACCTGTAGTCTACGTCTACTTATATAACCAGTCTGAAAATGGATTTGTGTTCCTACTGTTCTCACTGTTCTCTTAATTAAAACTGCAGCTTAAAACAGTATCATCACAACAGATAATTATTTCAAAGGCTGTCTTCACCTGGAGTCAGGAGTGATGCTGATCAGTCTGTTAAACGAGTACTGGAGATAGATCTCTGCAAAAAGAGAGACACGAGATATTAAATAATACATGAAACCAAGATGATGATCTTAAAAGAAACGTGACCCTTGTTTTTTAATTCACACTTCTATAAGGATGTTTTACAGACCTCTCCACGTCTCTATCTTATGCTCTTCCAGCTCATAGATCTGAACCTGAACAAAAAACAGACATCTCAGATCCGACAGGGACGGTCCTCAGCCTGAGCAGGCCTCATCCTCATCATCATCACCATCATCATCCTCCTCCAATGTGGGACACTTTTTATTGCTGATTTTCTGTATCAGTGGATAATCTGACACGTGACACCACTGTGACGTGTCTTACGGGCCTTACATGTTTATTTGCTATAGGATTCAGAAGCTCAGCTCACCAGAGGAGACTTGTAGTAACGATGGAGAATGTTGATGAAGTCAGTGATGGTCAGCATACCTGCACACAGAAAAACATGGATGTTTTCACATGATGTGAATCATGAGTCAGCTATGAGGCAAACAGCCACAGGAGTCAGTTTAAGGAAGCCCTAAAACAGAGTCTTTGTTGGTTTTTTTTTTTTGTCAGGATAATTATTTCACCCCAAAGAATCAAGTAAGAAAAATACAGAAGCCCTGAAAGTTAATTTTATGTATTTATTTTTCTGCCAGGATCAATTTCTATGTTTTGTTCATCTCTGTCCGGCACCATGTTCCCTTCAGTTTCCATCTCATTTCTCTGCTTCTATCACACTTAGTTTTGCAGTTGTGAGACTTGGTCAAAGTTACCTATATTTATATTTATATACATTTGCCTGATGAAAAAGGAGGTTGGTTCACTGGATTTTAGTTTGACAATAGTTTGCTTACATGGTAATTCTGCCATGAGGCTCACAGCTGAACGTAACCTTTACTCAGGCATCACCCTCAGTCCAAACTGCTGCTCAGCAGCAGATCTGAACATATCTCCATTTTTAAAAGCAGTTTTTTGGTGTGACTTCAGGTTAAAAGCTGCTCCTGCACTTCACAGACATGTTTATGGCATTTGCCGTTTTAATCACAGGCAGAAAATGAACAGACCTGGTGTAAATGTCACGGCGATCAGCTCTGCGGGTTAAGTGACGGTGTTTGTAACGCAACACAAATGTTACGGGGTTGACCTGCTTTCCTCTAAATGTTAGCGCAGCATCATATGAAACTACTGATCCACAGTGAAGAAACCTGAACCCTCAGACCTGAAGGAACACAACATACACGTCTGAACGTTTTGAACTCGTCTACTATTTCAGTTACAAGTGAATTGTGTTCAGTATCGTATATTAACTCTATTAATCGGCTCCGGGCTGAGCTGCCAGACTTTAAAAGCTCTTTGTGGCCTCTCTCCAGGTCACATATCTGACATTTTAATAGCAGAGTCTTGAAACTCTGGAATGAACTTCCTGTTTAAACCACGTCTCCAGAACCTGTGACCCCTTTTAGATCTCTTCTTAAAACTCTCCTCTTGATAAAAGCTGTGGCGTTTTAACGTAAAAATGTCTCATTCATCTTTCATCGAGTCAATTTACACTTTTGCAATGATCTGTTGGTTTGGAAAAGGTGGGAAATATTGTAAAACTGACCAAAAGATCGTCGGCACTAACTTGAATGATCTCGGCCGTGTCTATCAAGTTAGAGCCTCTCGGAGGACAAAGGTCACTTTGCAGACGCACATCATCCTCTACATGCAGAGGATTGACTCCTGCATTCAGGAAGGACCAAAGCAAACAGAAATCTGAGGTCATTTGTCCCATCAGCTGTTGGGTTTTTAAATAAGTTGCTGGCCTCGTTGTTTATTGAATTACTCTACTTAGAAAGTGTTGTGTGTTGACTACTGTTGCAAATCAAATTGCCCTATGGGGACAATAAAGACCTTCTAATCTAATCTAATCTTCTGTTTTTATCAACTGTCCTGGCTGCTTGAGTCTTAGATATTTATTGATCCACAGATTTTTATTGATATTTTGGCTCTTGTGTCGGTGACATTGCACTTGGTTTGATTTGTATTATAATAGAAAAATACTGTAGTTGTTTACATGATGTGCTTGTTTTCACCTTGTTTTATCTGTGTAAAGCACTTTGTAACATGGGTTCTATAAATTATTATTATTATTATTATACTTTTATTTAAGGCTGGTTTATTTTATTGAATGAAAAATAGTTTATATAAAGATGTAACTCCTGAACCAAGGCTCAGATTGTACAAAAACATGGAGCTTTTCATGGTTTCCAGCACTGCGTTATACTGTGTCTGTGTTCGACTGGTAGTTCTGTAACAATGTGTCTGTCCAAAACATCTACAATGGGCCTGGTGATTGAAATGATAGTGTTTCAATAATGTCTCAGTTTCATAAAAAAAGCAGTAACATCATGGCTGAACAGGAAGTTGGATGGTAGCACTTTCAGTCACCAGCGAGGGGAGCTCCGGCGACATTCGTTTACACACTCAACGCCTCCAATGTGTGTATGCTGCAGAGATGCGCACACAGATGCTTCATGGCTCACCCACAAAACACTTAAGCTTGCTGTCCCACAGCGGCGCCGCCCTCACACCGTTAGCCACCAGAGCAAAGAACGCCTTCTTCACCTGACAAAACAAAGACACACAAAACCTTTTTGTCAGTTTATGCAGTCTATGCAGTTTTGGGGTATTTTTGGAGGGAATTATTATTTTTCAGAAAAGCTGTCCCATACCTGCAGCGTTGTGTCAAAGATGACCAGTTTGGAGCTGGTGGGCATGGCATCGTAGCAGCAGTGACTCTTCATGAAGTTCATGTATATGAAGGCGTCAGGGTCTGTGTCTGCAGGAGGCACTTGAGCTTGTGTAAATCCACCTATAAACAGACAATTAAAACATGATATACATCACACTGGGGACGAGAGATACAAAGATCTTAGAGCTTTGGTTTCATCATGAGGTTTGAAGCAATTCCTGACTGTTTATGACTGACTTCCTGCAACATACTCTGCAATAGAAGGAGAGTCTGTAGAGGAATATCAACTATCAAACATACAGAATCTTCTCTCCTTTACCTCTGCTCTTCATCGAGAGAAGCTCTTCCTCATCGTCATCCTGGTCCATCTCAAATAACGGGACCTGGAGGAGGAAGAGAGGCAGTTCAGGCTTTGCAGGCTGTTTGCAGACTTGTCCTGCAGCTAAATACGTCTCGTCTGTGTTCTGACAGACACTGGAGACATATAGTTTGGAGCAGGCTGTGTTGGAAACACGTGTTGCATAGGCAGCTGTGTATGCAGGTTCACTGCCGCACAGCACGGCTACTGGCCAAGAGCTGGGTGGAGGCTGATTTCAGATGCTAATTAAAATGTTGGAGGTGGTTGGACTTTACATTCTTTGGGTTAAATTTGACCTGACGTGCACTGAGGCTTCACAGCCTGACAGAGCCGGGAGTTAAGTGAGGTGAGAACTTTTCTGACTGGAATTAAAATCATGCAGAGGTCATCCAGCATGCTGCATTCACAGAGTTAACTGTCTGACAGCGGCATCCCATCAGTCACTACCGAACTGGCTCTTGTGGGTTGAAGTTGCGCCAAAGCTGATGCAACTTCAGAGGGATAAAAAAAAATAATAATAATAAAAGTCTAAACAATTTAGATGGATCGTGTTTCTTCTGCTGAAGAAGGAGAAGAAAAAAGAAAAAAAAACATCTTCAGAGATTCCACAGTAACAAAATGAAAAACCTCCATGAATATAAGTTATTTGAAACCAGAGATTCAGTTTTAAACTTGGAGTTTGGCAGCAAACAACCATTGTTAAGATAAATGGTCGAGTTGAAAAGAAAATATGGGCAAAATCAGACATGGGGAAACGGACTATTAAACAAAGAATGAACTGATCGATTGAGCAGTAATGAAAACAAAATCAAGGTTTCGGGGGCTCTGATGACAACTCACAGCTTAACAGATACAAAATTAGCATCAGTGCAGCCACACACACATTTTGTTTAGTCACTACACACAGAGATCCAAGTAGCAGACCCATAAATGGATGAGATGCACAATATATCAACGACATTTCTATTCACTACAGTATGTTATGATAAATTATAGTGTTTTCCATCGAATATTTAAGTGTAACCTTAGCAGACGTCGCATCATAATCGGGTGAAATAACATATTTAGAGTCTGCTTTTAATTTGCCTGTAGCCATTGAATAAACTTTGACCAAAAGCAGCTGATAAACAAAAACAATCCTTTTTCTCTGCCCCTTTTTAGTGGTTCCTGTCACATTAATCAGGAAGAAATCAATCTTGAAATTTGCCTGTAGTGTATTTTTCGGAGGCTTTTTTGTATGTACTTTAATGTGTTTCTCATTATATGACACGTGATAATGCAGTGTGAATAACGTGTCAAGTGTTTTTCTTTTGGATTTCTAAAGCTTCAGTTAAAAAAAAACAAAAACAAAAAAAAACAACCTGTAATGGGATTTAACTTTAAAGGCTCCGTGAGGAGCTTCAGCTGAGCCTCAGATGAACAAATGCAACAGACATTTCAGGTTGTGTTATAACTTTGCATCGTTTTTTAGTTTGCATATAAGTGGCTTGATTTTCCATAAATTGGATTTGTCTTTGAAGCTCTTGTTCTGTGGCCTCAGTATCTCAGTCCTCGTGTCCACAACCTCAACGATAACAATGATGGCTAAGCTCCGATTCTCTCTCTCTACACACAACACGGGAGTAATGTGAGTGATGGACAAAACTATAAAAACAAGATCCAAGATGTCGCCATGTAGTCAAGTCAGATTATTTGGAAATATTTGGTACTTTTACAGAAGTTAATTGAATGTAACATGAAACACCAGGCAGCTAATTTGCCTGCTATTAGTGCATTTTAAAGAAATGCAAAGTCATTTCTTTCTGCTTGACATTTCAACATTAGTTGACCTTCTCCATCCTGCTTGTGCCCAGTGCTGATGGGGACTGGGCTGCGCTTACAGTCCAGGCCATATCTGGAGTTTATCCATGTAAACATGTATTAATATTGGAAATTTGCTTCAATTTAAAACTTAAATATTTGCAGATGAACTGGACATGAGGACTAGCACTGTTAAAGTGGAGCTAGTGTAACCTTCTTTGCAGCTTCTCAGTTACAAAATCATGTCCAAACACACACATTTCAGTTTCCAACATAGGCAGACAGTCAGCAGAGGTGGAAGGAGAAGCCAGAGTTGGAGCCTTACCTCTGGAAGAGGCTCCATGGCTGAGGAGGAGGAGGAGGAGGAAGAGATCTGCCACCGGTGCAAACCAGGGCATCAAAACAAAAGACTGCAACACTCCGACACGCTGCTGTGCACCCGAAACATCTGTGAAGACCTGCTACCATGTCAGATGAAGAAGTGATGAAAGAGTCCAGGCATGGTGAAGAGGAGGCTGGAGGAGGAGGAGAAGGAAGGGAAGACAGAAGAACAAAGGACAAAGGCGGACAAGGGAATTGGTGCACCAGCAGCCAGCTTCAGACAGCTGGCTCTGAATGTCTGGGAAAGACTGAGGTCTAAATCTGGACTAAAGGGTGAGAGGCCTGTGGCATTCACAGAGCGAGGGAGAGTGGGAGGGGAAACATGTACAGGGGGAGCTGTGGGGGTAGACACAGTCAGGGACCCAATATGTTTGTGTGGTGTCAGTACCTCCTTATCATCATCCTTATCATCCATGCAGAGAGAAAACGCGTCCCTGTCACTTCATCTTGTGATGGTGGACACAACAGAGCTGCTTCGCCAATAAAGACTAATCATTTGAGATGGATGGACTGAGTCCGATCTGAAGGAAATTCATCTGAACTCTGAGGATTTGCATTGGAAAATGTACAAGAGTATAACTAAGTGGGTAAAAATATGAATCTTGTTTTAATCTAACACAGAAACACTGTAAATAGCAAATAGCTGGTCTTTATCTTTAAACCTGCAATAACTGATTTTTGTTTTAGACACTTAATAAACTATAACACAACACTGACAATCTAACAACGTTGCGACGTAGAGCAACAATATCATTGACTGAAAGTTGTGTTTCTGGACACCTGATGGACATAAACCTAATATGTCCTATCTTTTAAGCTCCGTTACGCACATAAACTCTCTCCAGTTTCTAAATGCTCCACTTTGTGCATTAATTAGCTGTTAACTTTGTTGTTGGGCAGATAGAGCACAAGGTTTTCTGCAGAAACAAGACACTGATGAGAGCAGTGAGAGTGAACCAACAGTAAAAACACCAAACCTTCAGGCAGTTAAACCAAAACAATGAGCTGATAGACGCTAACGTGCTCTGTAAAGCTGAGGACAGATGCAAAGTCGGGCGATAATTGTCTGTGAGCTGCAACTTTCACATTACACACGAGCCATTTGATCCATTGTTGAGAAAAGAAAAAAAAAATGAGACTAGTGCAGCTTTAAGGGTTTGCCGGTGCTACTGTGGGAGACGTTCAAGTTTCATTGGGCCGTTGCATGTCAAACTATTTATAGACACTGAACTCTGGTCGACTATCCCCTTCTTTTCACACAGTTGAGTTTGAATGGAGCCTTAAAATTCCCTGAAATACTGATTAGAGAAGTAAAAACCATTTTTAAAAAAAGTTTATTTCACCGACAAACCTGGAGCATTTCCTTCAATAACTCCTTCAGAACATCTTGTGTCAAAACAAGTTGTGCAGAAATAAGAATTAAACATGCAAATTATCCAAATATTATACCGAGCACGGCAAATAGCAGTAATTTGTAGGTATGTGTTGATGCTGAGGCCTGCTGTCGGAGCTTTCCACTCACTCCAGATGTTGAAATGAAGCTCAAGCCAGAATATAAAGATCTCTGGATCAAGTTTACAGGTTATAATAACCCCAACTTACACCCATTATGAATTGCCTTACTATTAATAAATGCAGTTATCCAAACAGGCCTGCCCCTGATGGTTAGAGAAGGGAGCTCAGATATTTATAGTTTACTACTATTTACAGAGTCCTGACACAGTCGGGACACCAGTCTGGTTTCTGTGTCTCCAGTCTTGCAGACCTTCCAACAGTGCAGAGTGTGTATCTGCATGACTGTGTGATATACAAATGTGTGTGTGTGTGTGTGTTGGGTCACTGTGAAGCATTATGTAAATCATTAGAAATCCAAAAGCAGCAAAACAATAGGTGAATAGCATAAGTCCTGTATTGTTGTTGACCTGGTGTCTCCTTAAAGAAGACAAGCAAAGTCTTCAAAATGTGAATCTTCTCTTTTTCCTGTTGTAACAACAGGTGGATTTTTCATACTTTAACACTTTACTTGAAAGCATTGTAGAGATTTCTGGGTGCAAGAAGGGAAGACAAGAGAAGCTACAGGGAATTAAGCCCCTTTTACCCCAAAATTCAGGACAACCAGGCACCATTTATGGCACCGTTTGTAACTTAAGAGACTTAACATGCTCTCGGATCTGAAGTGGCAAATTTAAAAAAAAAAAAAAGGGATAGTTTAGAAAACAACACTATTAAATTGACAATAAGTGTTTAAAATCGCACATATAAACTTCCATCGTGACACGTGCACCTCAAATAACTTATTTTTGAAATAGTCATCCTGAGCAGCTTACACTGTTACAATTGCCGAGTTAGTAAAAATACAATCTCTCACTCACTTATAACATTTCAGTTGTGTTAAAAATGTGTTAAAATGTTGTCATTATTCCACTTTGTAATATATTATATAAATATATATATATATATATATATATATATATATATATATATATATATATATAAAAACTCGGTAAAGCAGCTGACACGCATGATGGTGGTGTGGTTGTAGTGTAATGTGGAATCTGCTAAATGCAACAGAGCAGATGAAAACATGAAGACATGAAGACACGAAGACGAAGAACGGCCTTTCCCCGACAGAGCTGCAGGTTCACATGGTCGTTCATAAATAGCACCTTTGAAGAGCAGACAAAATCTCCTTCACAGGAGAGGATAGAAAAAAATATAAATAAACACAAATAATAAAAAGTAAAGCTCACGGGCCTTAAGCTGCTTTTTAAAAGGTGTCAGTGTCCACAGATCCAAAGTTTAGTCTGGATCGAGCAACAACCAATAAACCCTGATCAGAGCTTCAACTGCTATTACATGGGCCAGTGTCTCTTTAATGTAGGCAAGAGTCAAAACTGGGACTGAAATCAGGGTTGGAGTTACATGAGACCTTTCAGGCGACCTGGTCAGAGGCTTGGCTGAAGCATTTCAGACTTGTTGTAAGCGGTTCAGGGACGTCTGGCTTAAACAGGTGAAATAGAGAAGAACAGTTCCCAATATCCTGAATGAATTGAGCGCATGTACAGTGTTTATCTTAGCTACGAGCACAACTGGAAACAGGAGCAAACAAAGCAATGTACCTGATGGACAAGTCTCAAAGCCTGGTGCAAAGAAAGACTTGGATCATTAGGGGCAGGTTTAACACGAGAAGATAAGAGTCAAGACTTTCCATCACCCTCTAAACAAAGCCACCTTCATCAGAGGTAAGAAGCTCTGTTTTCTGTCAGTATTCAGCTGCAGACAATTATCAGTCATCCAATCTTTTATAGAGTTGGAGGCAACAGAGAGGTTTGAAACATCCTGAGGCTTAAACAGAACGTAGGACTGAATGTCACGTGCGTAAAGATGATGGGAGATAAATTGACAATTACTTACTATTTGCCCAAGAGCAATGCAAACAGCATGGGGCCCAGGGCAGAACCTCAGGGAACACCACAAAACAGAGATTCGGTTGATGAGATACAATAATGAACGGTAACGGAGAAAGTCCCGTCCAATGGGTGTACACATGCTCTCTACCAACACAGGATCAACGGCAATTCTCAGATCAACTAGTATAATATGAAGCTTTTTCTTGCATCAGTCTGCATTAATAGATTAATAGACTCTGAGAGGAGCCGTTTCTCTTAACGCAGCCAAGAGGAACCAGACTGAAGCAACGTTATTGAAGGTGTCGAGTGGGATTTTGACATTTCATTGACTACTTCAAGGAAAGAAAATAGCTCTGTATCCTTAACCATGATATAATAACTTAAAAGTTCTTTTAGATGCTGATAGTGAACTTGTGGATGTATTGAGTCCCACAAATGCTCTATTTTCTATATCTATATAGTGAATCCTGTCATTCATTCAGTAGGAGAAGGCAATTAAGACTTTGTAGCAGCAACTTCATTCAGGACTGAAAGGCAGCGCTTGTTAAGGGATTGTACTTGTGAATAAACATCAGTTTATAAAAATAATAGGGCAGTTTTCAAATGAAGCAGATAAACTTTGCAGCAAAGAGATGGTTTTGGATGAAATGTCCATTTATGACCTCTGATGACCACATTGGGGGGTTTTATACATTTTAGCTGATTCAACCCTTATTTTAGATAACATGACAAGTTCTGATGTATGCAACATATTTATTATCCCAAATCATGAATAAAACAAAAACCAAAACATACAAAACTACCCATAATGACGTGTTGGTGCCAACTTCCTAATGGTGGGTGTGCAAAACGTGGCTAATGCAGTACGAGGCCCAGTTCAGACAGAGAAATGCAGGGCACACTGAGGATGCTATGTTTCTTCAGCTGACTGATTTATACATTATTACACACAGAAATAAATGGACTATTCAGAAGCAGAAAAATTGGTAGTTGTGTGTCTGTTTGAAATTGAACTTAAAAGCATTTCTCCTCTGCGATTCTTCTCTGACAGAGCCCCGTACGCCACCAAAAAGCCTTCAGACGCCACCTTGTGCTTCCACATAACAATCTTGTTTTACTTAAACGCAATGAACTATTTTTAAATTAGCATTTGAATAAATTTACATTCTCATTTCTCCCTCTAGTCCATGTACAATAATGATGTGTTAATAAAAGGTTCCTTGAAGTTATAAATGTCACTGCACAGCAGTCTTGTTAGTAAATTGCATAATAAACCACGTCTGTAAACAGGTTAGCTTCCACACAAGTTCTGACAGCAGGAATGACTGAATGAAATGACTTTTCAATTAATTTCCATGATAACAGGCATCGTTATAATCGATATAATCACATTCACATAAGGGAGGTTGAGAATTCAAGAAGCAGCAGGAGCTGTTTTCCTGTGACAGTTAAACCTTTCTCCTCTACAACCAGTGTTACTGGTCAGATCATTACTTCAGTGCACCCAAACATTTTCTGAAAGTGTCCTCACAGTAGATGTATATACCTTATTTCTTTTAGATATTATTTGTGTGTGTATATATATATATATATATATTTATTTTATTTTATTTTTTTCTTCTGAGGATACAATAGAAACTCTTAAAGGAGCTATTTGTAAGTTTTGCTATTGCTACATAGCCAACGTTAGCTACTGCTGTTTACTTGGCAGGAGCCTTTTTTTGTATTATAAGAGGTTATAATACGTCCTCTGAGAATCAGTACTTCTTCAGGTCAGTCTGGACGCTGCAGTGACTCTGTATCGGAAAGTGACAAGACAGAGTTAGCTGGTTAGCATGCTCATGCTAAAGAAATTACAGAGATAGAAGAGCGGAGACGACTCATAGCCAGTTTGCTGCAATAGTTTTTCTTGACTGACAAGCAGCTGTTAATGCTAATGTTAGATATGTAGCGATAACAAAACATACAAATAGCTCAGTTAAACTTATTCCACTTATACCACCAATTCAGGATATATTCTGTTGCTGTTGACTTGAACTTTGGCAGCTTTCAAAAACTCTATGAACTATAATTTGTGTAAAATCAGAAAGGAAAAAGCAAAAAAATATGAAAGCCCATTTTTTCCACAAATGACAAATGTCACTGGTAATATTAACTTTTTAATATTAGTAATATTAACCTTCTAACATCAGACAATGTATTTCTAAACATTCTGTAAATCGACACACTGAAACAAAGTCAACTTTTGTGAAACACAGCACCATCACCCAGAGAAAATAAAATGATGTTGCTCTTGTCCTGACACATGAAGTTTGAACCACGTTTGAAATAAGCTGCAGAGACCTCAACACAACACAGAACATCTGGTCTTTTCCTGCAGCGCTCTTCTTAAACTCCCCATCCCTCCCTTTGTGTTTCTACTGACTGCCTTTTTTTGTCTCCTCTGTTTTCATACATATACACACACACACACACACACACACACACACACACACACACAAGTCCATAAATCTAAGAATATGACACATGCACGATCAGTGGCCAAACCAACAACGGTTTAAGATTTAAAAAGATTTAAATCACAGTAATGTGACATTATTCATTACCTCAGCTTTGGACCACTGAATTCTACTGTAAGGTAATGGTGGCTTTGCAGTTTTCTTTGTGCGAGTGTGCGTATATAAACACACAAATCTACAATCTTTGCCAACATTGCTTGGTGATATAACATTTGAGGAAGCCCAGTTTGTCTTATTCACAGTTTAGCTTTAGTACCAAAGGCCAGTGAGGACCAACATGTGCGGGCAGATGAGATCTGAAGATTTTGTTCAGGTTTGGCACAGGTTTTAAAAACAACACAACATGTAGCAGCATGTAGCACGTTGCTACTGGCGCAGGTAAGAAGTACCATATCACTTCTGTAAATACATCCATGAGGTTTAAGACTTATCCAAAGCCACTGCACTATGAGCGCATCACAACTTAATCATTTGATCCTCTGTCACAACACTCACTAGGTCAACAGCAGAATAACAGAGTTCTTGTTACAACGCATCTTTCAGGCCATGCAGCTAGCTTGTACCTGATTGGCCAACACAAATCATCAAGAGTGATTTGAAAAGTTTGCACTGCACCAACATATGATGACGCATATCTGACAAATTAAAGATGAAAGCGACAGATTACCAGATGTATCCAGCATGGTTCAAGTCTCTGCAGGAAGATTTTCATACTGCAAAGAAATGAAGTGAAACCACCGGCTGCTCAGAAGCTCAGAGGAAAATATCCAACCATCTGAACGGCTGGACAATCATTGGTGTGTTTGTAATATAAACAAAATGGGCAAAAACAATTTTGGGGGAAAAAAAAAAAAAACCCCACTGATCTGTTTAATTAAAGTGTATTATTTTCTCTTAATACTAGAGCAAAGTCACCATGAACTGACTGAATAGAACTAAAATAGCCATTCAAGAACATTCAAGGTTCCTTTTGTTTTTTGTTTTTTTTGTTTTTTTTTTTTAAAGACTTGCTTTCTGGTTGTTACTGTAGTTACTGTCATACTTCATTCTTATAGCTAACTCCAGTTGTGTTTAAGTTTCCTGCCCTTCTACATTAAGTCTAGTCTTCAGTCCATTTCTAAACCAGAGTGAGAGTTTCAGAGCTAGAGGACACAAATCAGAGGGCTGCTTAGAGAGAGGATGGGGCTAAGCACGACCCTGAGCTTGGTGTCTGTTCTGGGTACTGAGCATCGTGTTAGCAAACCAGATCATCAGAGCGAGGCCAACTGTTGGGGCAGCAGGCTCTGGGCGAGGCCGGGCTGAGGGCTTACGCAGGCACTGCTGGTGACGCTAGATCCAGGACTTGGCGAGACAGGCAGACTGGCGACAGAAGCAGCTTCCCTGTCTGAGCCGTCATTGTCATCGTGAGGAGACGAGTGATGATGGCTGACCACCACCCTGGAGTAACAGACAGGAGAGCAGGGCAGGGAAATTTACTGACTCATTAACTCAATTTACTGTACAAGTGTCCTAACCTGTTATATCCTACCCAAACCCCTAAACACTAGTTCCTTTAATTAATTTAAATATTTCTTCACATTCATGGTCCCAAGAAGAATTTATATAAACACATATAGGAAATGCATTATGTATTTATTTTAATAATACTTCATTTTTAATTGATGAATAAAGTATTGTGATTCTGTATCTGTACAGAATCTAATACCTGACTTTTATTTTATGTCGTGTGTGAGGGTACCTAGATCTAGATGGGCTGAAAAGGTCTCGTCTGTGGGGTTCAAACCTGGAGATGTAGCTGCACTTGGACCACTAGACAGACACAACCAATCACTTTCTGATTATTGAAATATAACATTATCATTTATTTGGACAATTTAATTTCATCTTTCCATGGGTCCTTACTTTATGAGCAGGGTCACTGGTTCCCAGGTGGACTCCTTTCTGACAGAGAGTCCTCAGCAGACTGATACCTGCAGACAGGACAAACAAAAGCCTGGGTTTACTCTCGCAGCAGATTCAGTCTCTCCTCTGCTCTGTGTGTTATTCCTTCCTTAAAATAAAGTGAGAGGATGAGCTCTTACTTATCAAAGTCACATACCCTTTGTCCTGTTGTTCCAGTATTTTTGTTCCCACTGATCCAGCAGGATGTTGAGGTATCTTGGACACTCGAAGAAGCGAAGGTAGCGAGATGATGATGGTGACGGGAAAACTCGCTCAAACTCTCCCAGACGGTTCATCTCATCTTCGGTCTCTGCAAGCACGCGAACGTCATCTGGAGTCAAGACATCCAACAGCGTAGAGAGGAAGTCCTGACAGGGGCAGAAGGAACAGACAAAGTACTAATCATCCATCCAGCAGCTGAGGTTTAATACGCAGAAACAACAGAATTTCCATCTTATGCAACAATTTCAATTATTAATTGAAATAATGAGCCCTTTGTACTCGTTTACCTGGTCGGCGTAGCGCTGTGTGAGGTAAAATGCCCGTTTAACTTTCTCATCAGCAGACAGATCTGGTTTGCTCCTCTCCCTGTTCCCTCCACACAGACTACAAACAAACACACAGAGGTCAATCAACATTTCTGAGGCTGTACTTTTAATTCTACTGCAATATATGAAGTTGTTCCTAGTTTTTGACCATTTGGTTTCATTTCAGCCAGAGGACCTCCTTATAGTACGTCTGAGGTGTAGTACCTCCTCCCTACCTGCTGGTGGAGCTGGAGCTGCTGCAGGGAACAACCACGTCGTCTTTTTGAGGAATGCGAAAGCCTGCCAGGTTCAGGAGATCCCTGATCATCTGACCCTTGATGGAGACGTCCAGGGCTGTGTTGGAATGCAGGCTGGACCAAAAATAAAAGTTAGAAGATGCAGTTTGAAAAATCTGAATGTGTTGTGTGTGTGTGTGTGTGTGTGTGTGTGTGTGTGTGTGTGTGTGTGTGTGTGTGTGTGTGTGTGTGTGTGTGTGTTACCTGGGCGATATGTTAACCTCCAGGATCCAGGGTTTGAGGTTCTCGTCCAGCATGATGTCGAAGCCGAACAGCTCGTGGCAGCTGTACGGCGTCCGGAGGTGCATCTTCACCAGGCTGTTGACGTACGGTTCTGACCTGACGACCAACACACAGGGAGCACACTGTTTATTTCAATCATAATTTCATCACTTCAAAAATTTCTCTCATCATTCATCACAACATGTAAAAATTAATTGATTTCCTGATCCCCACACTGACCGCAGAACAACAGAATCTACTGAGTTTCAGTTTAGAGGGACTGGATCAACTCACTTCATGTTTAAACTAAGCAAAGATTGGACGACAAGATAATGACCAACATGTCCAGATAAGATGTGTTGACTCACTCAAAAGGTATCTGCAGTCACACAAGGTTCTGTCCATTTTCATAAAAACCCTTTAAAAAGTTCTTCAAAATTTAAATATCAGTGTCATTCAAGCCACTAGATTTTTATTATATTAAGGTTAATGATAAAA
Organism: Rachycentron canadum; assembly: GCA_038496675.1. Classification (NCBI taxonomy): domain Eukaryota; kingdom Metazoa; phylum Chordata; class Actinopteri; order Carangiformes; family Rachycentridae; genus Rachycentron; species Rachycentron canadum. The sequence goes on from CM076658.1 coordinate 3,053,935, forward strand.
TACTGTAAATCCACTTTGACAACAGTGAGAGAACAAGTGTCTATATAGTGTCAATGTCCAATACACGGTGGGCCACCATGTTTAGTTCATAGCCTGGAGAAGATGCATCAAATGGGTTGTGGAAAAGGATCTAGAAACGTGATGACTCTGACTTTGTATTAATTATCACTTCATTAATTAGTAAAAACACAACCAAAATGAAAACATCTGCATCTGGCGAGTGGAGGACTGACTGAAACTTACGCAATGATGGTTTTGATCACAATGTCTTTTATCTTCTCCCATATCAGAGTGGTGTTGACTCCCTTAGACCCGAGATACTGCCACAAGGCCTTCAAAGCCCTGAAAACACAAACACACATTTTGTTGGAGTTGGTGAACCCATGAGCAGAGACAACATAGATGCAGTGTATTACAGATGTGTTACAGATGTGGAGCAGACTCAAGTTTCACAAATATTTTTGCGAACTTGGTTTGTAAGCAGAATCATAGTTGTTGTGTTTATTTAAACTCTTTGGAAGGGGATAAATAAACAGTATCCAATAATTATTGATTGATTTGACTGGCTGCCTCCAGTCATCCTCCCTTCCTCCTCCTCTTCCATCCTTTCCTCCCTCAATGCTTCTTCAATTCAAACATGAGCACATCCTTCTACTCTCTTTCTGTTACCATTTGTGTCCCTGACAGGCCTTGTCATCACTGTTAGCCTGGTATTCAGAGTTCTTCTTGTTAACGCTGTAGTTGGTCAGGTGCATGAACTTGTTACCCAGTGTCTTCATGGAAGACGAATACCTAAATAGGAAAAAAAAAAACAAAAACAAAAGCAAAAACAGAGGTTGTTAATGTTCAATCTGAATCTGTTTGGAGCGATCACTGATCACTGGTCACTTCTGCGGCTGTGGTGAAAACTGACTTGCAGCTGGCAAATCGAACCAGTCCGTCGGTGAAGATGTAAATTCTGAGCGGGTCATAGGACGTCACGTAGACGTAGATCCTCAGGTCAAACTTGTTGCCACTGATGAGGTAGGGCTTGTGAAGGTATCTGCAACCAGAATAACAAGGATTTATCCCAATGACTGATGGGTAATGTGGTGTCAGCTACTGGTAGATGGTAATGGTCTTATCTGGACTTACTTTTGGACCAGTAGTGGTCTCTTACGGGGCATCTGGCTCCATTTGTGGATGACTTGGATACCAATCCCTCTGGCTGATGCAGGCTGTTCGAGATGACAGGAGAATGAAACAGTGTAAATAATTAGAGTGATTTAAAAAAAAAAAAAAATCTAACAAAGCCAATCATAATTATCATTGGATAAACAACTAATAGAGATCCTTACATAAAATCATAAACCAGACTTCCCTTGAAAGCCACGATTCAACATTTACTGCCAATTGCTCAAAGCCACAAAATCCAAAAGCTCAGAGTTCATTTTCGTCTTTTCCTGTGTTTTGAGACTGATTTGCCTTCACAGGTTTATTATAGGTACCAGTAAACTGACAAAATGATTATGCACTAAGCAGAACGTACAGGTTTGATGATCCATTTCTGCCTGGAGCCGCCGTCCTCCCACGCCTTGCGGAGCAGCTTGATGTCCTGAGGGAGGACGAAGGTTCGAGGGAAAAAGCTGAACTCCTGCTTCCCGAAGCGAGCCTGCATCTTGGACAGGTTCCTCCACAGCCGGTCCTTCCTGCCAATCTGAAAGGTTCCTGGGAAGTGGTTCAACTGGAAGAGAATGAGCAGAAAAAAATCATTCAGAGGATAATTTGATATTGTCGCCTATTTTACAGTAAAGGCTTCCTGGGATGATTACAGCGTAGCTACAGTTTCTCACCTTCTGGTGCTCTTCAAGGGCCTTGAATCCAGGAGACTTCATGTGGTGTCCCCAGCAGCCCAGCCAGTCATGGCTTTCTACATGAACAACAGAGGGACAACCATCACGTCACAGTTTTCCCTTCTGTTCAGTTGTTATCATGATTCACAGAAACACTCTGATTCATATGGGGAATTATCTCATTTTTGTGACCTGGATTATGAAAGTTTTCTTTTCTCAGTTATTAAATGTAATTATTAAACAGAGCCGCCAAATGTATTAGACGTATTTTGAATGGTATTAATTGGTGCATTTTGGGGGTTGTGTGTTGTTAGAGTCATGAGTATGAATGTTACGGATGTTTTGATGTATCTGTTGTTATTTAACTATCATGTATTCTTTCAGTATATACTAGTATATACTGTACACTTCAGCCGGTGACACTGTGACAACTGTGTGGCTGGTGAACTAGAAGCTAGAAGCAGATAAGAAACCAAACTAAGCGACAACCCTTCCTGTCGATCTCCTCTCTGCTCAACCACAGCGCAGAACAAACACAACAAGTGCTTCAGTGGCAGGCGGCTGGTGTCAGTGTCGCAAGCATCCATTTTATGTGGTTACACACATAAAACTGTGCCAGAGCAAACTAAAGGTAATATCAGTGTAATAGTAAATGATAATAGTAAGAGACTTACTCTTGGTGACTTTAAAGTGGGACCTGGCGATGGTGTGTTTGACCACGTTGGGAGTGACGGCGCTCATCTTCCATTTTAACAGTCGTCTCTGTTCTGCAGGCAGCAGTTCAACTGCAGAGCACACAACACAAAACGTTGTATGCATTTCATTTCTTTATTAGAAAATATTATAACAGTCTGATGCACTTCAACTCATGGAAAATTGTAATGGTAAAACTATTTAGTACAATAAACTAAGCAACATTTTTCCCAACTGACTTAGATGAAATATGAAACACACAAACTGTGATCAACGTTGATCAAACTACAGCTTTCAGGCAAACAAACACTTAGTTCCTCAGAGTTAGTTTGCTAACACCAGGAGGTGATTATTGTTGAGCTCTGGTAACAGATGGAGTATCTGCTTCTGTTTTTCAGTTAGCTTAACACAATGACCCGTCAAGCTCCAGGAAGGGATCGTAAAATGTTACTCTCTGACTTTCCTCAAGCTCATTATCCTTCAGTTGATGGGTGTTGTGAGGACTCTGCCTCTGAGGCTTGGTCAACAACTGCTGTGTGTCCTGACCTTTCTCACTGGCAGTGCTGAAGTAGAGTGTTGGAGGGATGTGGGGGAACAGACTGGGAACCAGCGCTGGTTGCTCTTCTCGATCATCCTCTGCCCCCAATGACATCGGCTCCTCGACACTGAGAGAAAGAATCAGATAAATGCAGAAATGTACACAGCAGTTAGGAAGAAGCCAACCATTTCAATGGCATTTTTTCCTGTATGTTGCCAACATTGTTGGAAATTCAGTCTCCAGTGGCTTTGCGGTGACGACTTCCTGGTTCCTCTCTTTTCAGCACCACTTCCCTGCGGAGCTTGTTACTAATAACCGAGCAAATTGAAGTCCCACAACATGATTAAAGAGTCTGTACATGCATCTTGAGTTACGTTCTCTGACTTCTAAATAACGGAAGCTGAAATCAAGTCACTGGGTCTGTAACACAAGTCGTTGGAGCTACATTCAAGTAACGTGATGCCTGTGTGAATTTGGGGCTGGAGACATCCCACAGGGAGAATGAACAACAAATGCCATTAACTACATCGGGAGTTAATAATCGGCTATATTTCAGGTCAGGGACCATTCTGCAAAAACCAAAACACTCTCCAGGATTACACCTATGCTGTAGGAAGATGAGAGTCGTTTGCATTTGTGCCGCTAATCAGGCTTTTTTCAAACAGACGGTCCAACACTGGCAGAACTATGAGCTATTTTTTTTTTAAATATAAGACCATTAATCCCATCTGAGGAACACTAAATTACACAAATTAAAAAAATAATAAAATAAACAAAAACACTCACATGACAGTCATATAGGAAGGAAGGAGAGGTGGCTAAAAGTTTGACGTATGAACGGGGGATGATATTATCCTCTACCAGATCTTTTCTCTCAGATGAAATCCCTCCACCACAGACAGGTGTATTACAGTCAGACCAGGCAACTATACTACCACTACACTGTACTACACATACAGGAGCTAAAGGGGTGGAGGTATGTATGTAAATGAACACAAACAAATCAGCAGGTTGAGGGTAAAAACAAAAAAAACATAAGAAGCGACAATAGCGGTCCCTATCCAGGCTGTTTTAGCATAGAATCAGCTCCGAGTCTTTGGTAGGGAGTTCTACTGTTGAGGCCATCACAGTGGAGAACAATGTGACACACAATGCAGCAGACCTTTCCACCACGCTCTGCTGCTTTCAGCCCCTTTTAACAACGCAGTGAGAGAGAATGACAGAGAGGCAGAGGGAGTCCACAGGGTTTGATGGACGAATATTTTACGCTACGTTTGGAGACCGATTAGAAACCAGGCCTCGATGTCAGGCAGTCAGAGGAAAAGGACTGTGACATGTTGAGCTGCAAGTTGTTGAAGGGGAGGAAGAAAAAAACTTATAAATGAGCTTAACACCTATTGGTTTGGTCCCATTGAACTTACAAAAATTTAAATACAATACATGAGGAGTGAAAAGGAGGAAAACTGTTATTTTATCAAGCCACCACTTATTTATAAGGTCATAGTGAAACTACAGGGAGGCTTGGAAGATAGACAGAGATATTTGCAGATGTCGATTATGCTTCAATAGGGACACAAAAATGAGAGAGTTTGGGTGGATTTAAACAGAAAACTTAAAAGTTCCCCTTCTCTCCATCCCATTTACTGTCTCTCTACACTGTCCTATGAAATGATGAAGGCATAAAAATGCTCTGTGGCTGCCCAATAGTCCCTTTTACAATTTGCCTCTGTCTGTGTTTATGTGCTCGTATGTCTCACCTAGAGAGCAGAGTGATGGATGCTATGGATGAGGCGCCATTGCTGGATGAACAGTCTGAATTGTCTGAGAACGACAGGAATAAAAAATAAAATCACTCATTTACTCCATTAACTGAGCCGATTCCCAGCCGACTAAAGCAGAGTTTGTGAGTAACACCTCACCGTCATCACTACAAGCATTTTCCAGCTCATCAGGCAGCTCTTCCTCACCTCCATCCACCTGCATAACACACTCCGGCCTGGAGACAATTAATACAGTGAGAAATAGTCGGAATGAGAATATGAAGGAGACAAAAACTACAACAACTACAACTAATAAGCAATCAGCCATTTCTCACCGGGGCAGCTGAGTCTCTCCAACCAGACATTCCTCTGTCGGCAAGGGTGAGGAAGAAGAAGGGGATGAAGATGAAGATGACATGGAGGCAGGCTGCCCCTGCTTAGTGAGGTGGATAGCAGAGATCTGCTTGGTCACAGAACCCACCAAGGTTCCTGCAGGACAGGAGGAGTTTTTTTATTTAATGATTTTCTGTCAATATTTCACCTGTAAACTCCTTTTTGAAGCCATTTCTGTTGCTTTAAAATTACCCCATTATCCCGCGTTGTGACCACACATTACATTTTTTATGTCAGGTGATAGAGGCTGCACAGATGGAATTACACACCTCAGTGCGTAATTTGCAGCCTTCTCTCAAGCTCACATGTTGACCTTATGCTTTAGATCTCTTCTTCTGGAACAAGAAGCTTCTGGCCAAGCAAAACTGTTGCCGTATTGTTTACAGAGGCTAATGCTAAAGTATTAATGATCGACAAAGTACCATTCTCACAAACCTACAGTGAGATGTTAGGTGCTCGCCTTGAACGCTCATGTCCTTGGGAGAATAACAGCCTTCATTAGCATTATCAGTTTTTATTACTGCTTTGTCCTCTGATCCTCTGGCTGCAGTATTACCAGACGTGGCTGTATTATAAACTCATGAATACTGTATTAGCTTATTCATTAAATGTCCGAGCTTCTTTGCTGCCAAGCTGCAGACTCAATGAACAATCTACTATTCTCCCATCCTAGATTCGTCACAGTGTCAATATTAGGAAATCCAACCATTTTGATTACCTGGGATGATATCCGACGATGTGGGCTGCTGCTCTTGAGTGGCACTGGCACTGAGCACAGTTGGCATGGGGCCATCTGGAAAGGGACTGACCTCTGGAAGACCTACTCCTAGGCATGTGGACCGGGTGCTTCCTGTTAGATATCGACTTTCTGGGGCCTCCTCCTTTATGTCTACTGATGTTTGTGGCTTGCTGTTTGTAGTTAGTGGTGGAGGACCACCTCTTACTAGGCTGTTAAAATCACCTATCGTCCAACTGTTATCTGCCTGACTGCACTTTGTAGCTGGTTTGACTGAGTAGCACCTCCTCGTAGACACTCCTCCTGCTGTGCTTCTTATTTCTGCCTTCGTGCCATCAAGGCTGGAGGTGTCCTTTCCCAGTGTTGCCCCCCAATTTTCATGGAGACTAAGGCATAGAGAAGGCACTGATGGCAAAGAGGAACAGTCTGCAGCCTCAAGCTGGGAAGACAAAACAAGGAAAGGTCAGAAGTGGAAGAGGAGGAAGTGCACAAGCCCAAATATCGTGATACACAATATTACCAGGGAATTATTTTATTTTTAATTATGAAAAAATATGGCAAGAGCAGGTGTAAGAAATAAAATCCTTAACAAGGATTTATTCATATTCAGTTAATATTTGTCTGATAGTAAACACAAAATACAAACAAACAAGATTGAAACTTTGTTGCCGTGACTTCCACGCTGGGAAACATCGGTACTCACCACCAACTTGTCAGTTTGCTGTGGAGTGGACTGTCCTTCGATGAACGGTGCATCCCCCGCGGCATCCAGACGTCTGCTCATTCCTGAACCATTTTCAGGCTGAGGGGTTTGGAGCGACCGACGTTTCTGCGTGTTGCCCATCAGCAGACCATTACACCCAACCTGGTGTTCTTTCTTGGGAATCGAGGCATCGGTCTCTGTGTGGCTGCTGCCAGCCTGTTTCAGTCCTGCTGCCAATACCTGGTTTGGGATTTGAATCCCATTAAGTTGTTGTGGCAGGGTTGTAGACAGATCTGGCACAGTGGTGAATTGGCTCTGGGTGTTGGTTTTACGTCCACATCCATTGTCCCACACAGAAGCCCCAGAGGGGGCCACTGTTGTCTGCCTCAAGGGGGAAGCCGAAGAGGCAACATTAGAGAGAGGTTTGGCTTGGTCCTTTCGCCTGGTTAACTCAACAGAAGTCTGACTAAAAGGCACGTTTGTGGCCGCAACCGCTTTGGCGTGTCTGTTGACAGGGGTTGTGGTGGCGGGATTATCTGTGTTAGAGCAAGCCCGTAGCTTGCCCCCCCCCCAGGGGGAGGACTGGTTGGTGGGCATGGCACCACCCAGCAAAGATGTGGTTATTCTTGAAAGGGGCTGAGATGAGGGGAAAGGGACTAACAGGTAGGATGGGAATTAACAGTCGAGACGCTACCCAATGAGACGGAGGAAAAGACCTCTCCTGGTCGCGAGCGGGTTCTCAGTAGGAATGACTTTTGAACTGTCAGCTCCAGCTGAGTAGAGACGTAAACTCTCTCCTGGTCGGTGTAGATGAACTACAAGTTCTTAATAAAGCCTGACCGACAGCACTCATAACTGCCACCACAGGCTGACAGCAGCCCAGCGCTTTGGCCTTTCACCTGTACAGCAGGTCAGCAGGACACCGGCAGCTCCTGGTGGCAATGCAGGGTTATAAATATTCACATGAGGCTCAGTCAGGCAGGCACATGGGAGTTTTTTTTTTCTTTTTTCTTCCTGAGGCAAAGTGTTTCCCACCCTTACTAACAGTCACTCAGAGTTTGATCCAGGGCCGAGGCTGGGTCAAGGAGTGTTGGTGAGTTCATGAGCTGCTGCAGAGTCAAAAAGTTGCTTCTTCTTCTTCTTCTTCTTCTTCACGACTTTGAGGATGAAAATGTGCGTCTCAGGCTGCACAACACGAAGGTCCCTGGGGTTGGAGGACACAGCAGAGTCCACTGAGTCGTATCATCCTCAGGTGCTTCACAGGAGGCGACAAGATGCCGGTGTTCACGGCCGGAGCTACACAAGAGGAGACATTGGCCCATCACTCAACGTTTATCAGAATTTATTCAGGCTCGAGAAATATCTGTTAATTCACAAATACCTCTCTACACCAGTGACTTCCGACAGAAACTAGCGTCTATTGTTAACTTTTGACTGTGTGAGAAGAGTTACTTCACCAAATGTTTCCTCTATTTCTGCTGCCAATGTCTCAACACGGACCGCGGCTGTTTTCACGTGCGTCTCCACCACATGCCGCTTTAGCTTAACGCTGGTTAGCTAACTAACTGCCGAGTCTGTCCAAAGTATTTAAAATAACGCAACGAAAAAAAAACAACACACTTAGTTAAAGCGCCGGTGTTTTCTCAAAGGCGGTGAAGTCACCCTTACAATCACAGTTACTTAGCAAATACCTTCGGCTCGCATGTACTGGTCCATGTTTACCGTTCAGTTAGCGTTAGCTTAGCAACAACGGCCAACACACAACGTCAACTGTCACCGGGTGTTTCGGTGACCACCGGGTAGACACCGGGAGAGTCGACAGCAAAACACAGCCCGTCAGTGCCTTCGGTTCATAACGAACACATTCATACCCGCTTTGTATTCCGCAAAGTCCCGGGCATGTTGTTTACTTGGTTTGACGAACAGCGGCACCTTCGGCTTTCTTACATGGCAGCAGGTGCGAGCTAGAAAAAGTCCGAGTGACACATCGCGGGCGAAGATCGTCTATTGGGGCCGATGTTCCGCCCGCTTCAGGGCGCGTGTGAGTCAGAGCTCCCCCTGCAGGCGAACAGCGGTCACTGCACCGGCCATCAGCAGTCAACATGAACTGTTTCTTTCTTTTTATATAGAATAATTTACTCAAGTATTCTACTAAAATAAAGTCAAAGGTACTTGTACTGTACTTCAGTGCTTACAATATGTGCTTCTTTGCGTTTCTAGTCCCGTGTTTAAGAGGAAAATGTTACATTACATATTACACATTGCATTAAAAACTTACGACGTACTCAAAGATTACAACACATTTGAAAAAATTGACGAAGATTGTATTTTTTTGGGGGGGTAAAGTCACAGAGTTGCTCTGTGATGAGTTTTGACTCAGTGGGCGAGAATCACTGGACTAAATTCCCAAAATGTATATAACAGCTCACGTGCCGATTATATATCAATGTCTTTAATCACATTCAAATATATTTAATTGAATAACTAAACACTAACATCAGAACACAAACGTTTGACAGATGTGCTCAATGTTCTATGGAAACGTTCAGAAAAACATTTGGTCCGTGTCCTAAATCTGAAGTCTGTCAAAGCCTTGATAGAGAGGATCATCAAAATACTGATGTAAACGACAGCTGCCACTTTGGTTTGTCATGCTCTCATGCATTGTGCATCCCACAACTCTCCCCTAAAAAGATAAATAAATCAAGGTTTAAGTTTTGAAAGTTTTGTCACTGACATCACTATTATACATTTCTTGTATTTTCTGGTTCTAGTCTGATAAAGAGACTGAGAAATAATTCTATACGGTCTTTATATCATTGATAAAACAACAGATCTAAGGGTGGCCTAAGACTTTTGCACAGTACTGTATATCAGTTATAATAAAGGTTGGGCATGAGGTCATATAATGTGAGTGTTGACTTTTCCTCAGACTCTTTCCAAGGCACTTTATTTGTCTTCACTTATTCAGCTCAGCTGTTTACAGCCATATAAATATATAGTCCATATAAACAAAGCTTTCAGGGGTCTAAGTGCTGCTTGTGTCCAGTCGAACTGAGGAAATCTGCCACGACAACACTTTATTTTATTGGTTTTATTGAGTTTCTGCTTGATTTGATCCTTTGCCTTTGTGTCTTTGTCTGAGGAGCTTGTACTTCACTCCTTTCATCAGTAGAGGGCTCAGTGGAGGAGAGACCTCAAGGAGAACCCAGATCCTCCACCTGCCTTTGCTCCTGTCTCTCCCCTCCTCCCCACCTGCTCCTCTGTCCTCACCTCCTTACGTCCTATTTTCTCTCCCCTCTTTTTCTCACTTCATCAGTTTCCTTTCTTCTACTCTCTCCTTCATCCTTTCATCTTTCATCTCTTTCCCACGTTTCCTCTCTAACTCTCCTACTTTCTTCTCTTTCATTTCTCTTCTACTTTTCCTCTCCTTTCTTTTGTTCTTCTCCTCTCTTCCATATTTTTCTCACTCCCCCAGCTTCCTATCATGTCCTCTCTCCTTCCCTTTATTTCTTTCTCTCCTCTCCACATTTCCTCTCCTACTTCCTTCTTTTATCATCTACTTCTTCTCTCTTCCTCCCTGTCCTTGTTTTTTCTTCCTTGCCCTCCTCCTCTTTCCTTCCTTCTTTCATTCAGTTGTTTCTTTCACTTGTCTTCTCCTCCACAACTTCCTCCCTCTTCTCTTCACTTCTTCCCACTTTCTATCCTTTCCTCATCTTATCCCCTCCCATTACTCTTGCCTCCCCATTTTCCCTCTTCTCTTGTAATACTTTCCCCCTCCTCATCCATCCTTTCCTCCTCTCTGGAGTCTCTCTCTCTTCCTATCCCTCCTTCTCCTTCTTTCCCTCTGGTATATCAGAGGAGAGAGAGAAGAAAGTGTGTGTGTGTGTGAGAGTGAGAGAGAGAGAGAGAGAGAGAGAGAGAGAGAGAGAGAGAGAGAGAGTCAGACAGATAAAGAGACCAGGGGAGAGCGAGCAGACTGAAGCTGAGCAGTGAGCGGGTTGAGCAGCAGGAGTGTGTCTGTCCTCAGAGCTGTGGACGATTCAGCGTCAGAGAGTGTGCAGGAGTAACCGTCCCAAACAGGAGGACGAACAAGACCAGGACTCGTCCTCTGAGAACCAAGTCTCCTTCATCTGGACCCCTGGACGATCTTAGCTGCTCCCCAGAGAGAGGAATAAAGAAGAAGAAGAGGAAGAAGAGAAGGGAAGAGGAAAAGTCAGTCTGACAAGAACAACCAAAAACAAAGTGCTGCCTTTGGGAGCATTGGATAAATTGTCCCCTCAGAAAACCTGAAGAAAAGAGACGGAAAAAGGGGGTTTCATCATATGATCAACCCAAAGAGGATGTTGGTCTCTACTGCATCCACTTAGATGCTGAGAAAAGGAGGAGATATAATGATGAAATTCAAGAACAGGTTCTGATTTTTTTTTTTCTTTCAAGCCCAGAAAAAAGGAGAAATAAAGCAGAAAGAAAAGAGACAGAAGAGGAGAAAGTTTTCTGTCAATGCTTAAATGAGAAAAGATTTTGTAGACCAACGTTTGTGTGAACTTCATTCTCTCCTGCCCAGATAAAGGAGGAAGAAATAAGGACAAATAAAGGGGATTATAGACGAAAAAAAAAAAAAAAAAATCAAGGATCTGCTTTTTTTTTTTTTGGAATATTTTAATAAATGATCCTGAAAGAGAAGAAAACTGTAACTGCCTGAATTTGGAGTCAAAGGAGCAGGAAAGTTTCATGGAGCAGCAAAAAAGTCAAAGGAAACCACAGAAATGATGGAGTGAAAAGTCACAAGTTAATGAATAAAAAGGATACAGAAGGATAAAGAAACAGAAAAATAAAAAAGGAAACAAGAGGCAAAATCAAGTGGGAAAAGGGCAAAAAGGAGAAAAGGATGAACTATAAGGAAAATCAAAAGTAAAGAGTAGAACAAGGGCAAATAAATAGAACAAAAAGGGAAGAATAATTACACCAAGAAACCCCTGAGAAGCAGGAAACAATTCAAACAGAAAAAAAAAACAGAAGGAAGTAGGACGCAGGTGTGACAATGAGGCTCCTGGTGCTTCTTGCAGCTCCTCTCTCCATCCTCGTGCTCCACATTCTGGTGGCGGCCTCTGCAGGCAGCATGTCCCCAGGCCGGCTGGAGCGCTGGGTCCGCTCAGGCCTCCAGTCGCTGCAGTGGGACCAGCTGGACCGGTGCCTCCGCATGTCCTCCCTCTCCGAGGCTGAGTGCAGGCAGCTCGCCCACCTGCCGCTGTCCGCTGTGGCCGTGTACGTGTCGGAGCCCCGCTCTGCTGCAGGTAGGGAGGGCAAAGGTCACGCATCACTCGTGGAGTAGTTTCATGTCAGAACAGGATGGGAAATACAGCGTATGACCGGTTCGTGCACAAGTTTTCAGTGTCAAACGGTTTCGAGGTGCGTTTAGATGTTTATCCACATGCAGAAAATACAATAAAATCAATATTACAATGAAGGAATAAAGAAAAATCATAGGAAAATCTGTTAAAAGAATGAAACCATCTTCATTAATGGATGTAAATTCCTCAAAAACAGCACTGTTTTAAACTAAAATAATGAACTTGTAGTCGTCTCATCCCAAATTCAGAATTACAAATATCAATAATACTGTCACACATTTGGACAGATTACATGTTTTATTAGTGAATTTGAAAAGGCATAACCTAATTTCTGAGGATTAGTTTGTATTAATATTAATGTGATGAATCATAATATGGGTCAAATTTAAAATTGTATTCAAAATCCAAAATCTTAAAATGTAGAAATAATTACTGCAGAAATATGAAATAAAGTCAAACGGACAGAATAAAAATATACAACAGAATATAAAATACTTTAATCTGCACATAATTTAATTAATCTTACAGATTTTACTCCACTGGATTATATGGTGACTATGTTGTGTTTAAAGGAATTATTTATCAATACATGGTTTTATATTTATTTCTTTTACCTCTAATGAGGTCAGTATCATATTAATATAATATGGTCAGTTGGCTGTAAGAGTGATGAAGTGATGAACAGACACTGACTTTCTTGCCCTTCATGGTGTTTAAATTCAGTGTCGTTATGATTCTTGATGATCTCTTTTAAATGGACCATCAGTATTTTCCTAGTGATAATCTCTTCTTCCTAATCCCTTCAGGTAACCCAGACAAAGTCCTGGCCATCCTGCCAGACTCCTCAGGCGGGATGGTGAGCTCCAAACCACGGGCAGGTTTCAGCGTCAGCCAGGTACTGAATGGAGGGGAGGGTCCCCACAGACACCAGCAGCCTTTTCCTGGCTCCACAGCCCATGACGCCGTGCTGGTGCTGGATCCGAGCCCTGGTGAAAACTTCGGACACCCGGTGGTCCTCTTTTACGTTGACGTCAATGTGACAAAGAAGAGGTGCACCCACCTGGATGGCATTTACCTGGGTGAGTCAGCGGACCGCTGGTTTACTTTGTTTAAATTAATGATAAATCTGATTGTCTTTTAAATTCGGGCTAAAATAATCTGTGTAGAATATAATGGAAACATTTGACACATAATCGTCTGTTATTTTGATGTGATGGTTATAAACTTATAGCACTAATAGCAGTAATTGTAGATGAAGTTTTTAAAACCTAGCAGCAGTAGTTGTGATGTTGTTATAGCAATAATGGTATAAAGACAGCTGCAACAGTAGTAGTAATAGTAAAAACTAATGGTGTGCCACAGGGATCTTTTCTTGGTCCATTACTATTCACCCTGTGCACAGAAATAATTATACTTCATCTATGTTAATGAAGAATTTCAGTTATTATTCAACTTTTAAGATGGAAAAACTGAAAATTGATCTCAAACTAGATTCTTTCAGTCCTCTAGGTGATTTTAAGGCTTTAATTATCTTAAGTTTTTACGATTCATAATTGTTTTTATTAACTTTGTCACTTGATTGCTGTCTGGCCTTATACACAGGATGCTGTTTTTGTTGCTGGCTGTGTGATTGTGACTATTAATGTTTCTTGTCTTGGGCAACACTTCAGAGGCAAAGTACCTCTATATAAGGAACTATTGGCTGTATAAGGGTCTCAGGCTGAGTTACATGTTTGTGTTATTATTATTATTTTAAATACAGATGTACTGTAGGATACAGAGTACAACTTGTATACTTATTCAATATACACTATGCCAATGTGCATGCTGTCCGCTTGATCAAAAGTCAATATTAATTAATTAATATTATTTTTGTTCATATTGTAGAAGCAGCATTCGTAGAAATTTCAGTATTTTGAACATTTGTGAAAGGGTTAACTGGCAAAGAGGCAAAGAGCAGCTTGTCTGTGAAGAAAAGGCCAAATCGGGGAGTAAAAGAAGTGTTTCCAAAGTGCTTTACTCATGTAAAAATGGTCTAAGGGGACAGGAAGTGAATGTATTCTGCAAAGGTCCTCACAGGTTCTGTAAAAGCAACGCGTGTTAAAGTGCAAGTTACTCACCTCCTGCTGTGAGAGAGGTTAGGGCCAGATGTTGAGGTGAATTTGGCCTTGTGTTACACGAACACACACCTGTCAATTATTCATACACACACACAGAGCGCTGTGCCCCCTGCTGGGTCCTGGAGATGGAGTTTAACCAGCATCTTTTTAGAGTGAAACTTTCTTTAGACCTTATTTAACCTGGAGGACAAGGAGAAGGAGTGAGTGGAAGGAGGAGGAGATGATGATGATGATGAGAAGAGTAGAGAAAATGTGAGGAGATGAACTGGAAGCTCAGGAAGTACAAGGATAAATGATAGATGTTTCCACAGAATGGTGCTAACCTCTCCCCAAACCTAAGTCTTTGTGTTCTTACCTCATTTTTTTCTCTCTTATCTCTTGCCATGTTCATCATGATCAGATTAATTTTATTAGGGGATCCTGCAGCAATAAAACTGCTGTTGGGCCCCTAATCACTGCCCAACCCTAGAAACAACAAACCAATATTACCTGGCCTCAGGTTCCTTGTGCACCAGCAGCGATTTGATTAAATACACCTTTGTTTCTGGATTTAAGCACAGGATGCTGTAAACTGTAACGGCCTTTGCAAAGGAAATTTGGTTTGCACCAAGGGAATAAACACAGAAGTCACAGCAACTGATGACAATGAATGGCAACAATGAAGACCTAAAAGCAATATGTAAATATTTAAAGAATGTGAATAAAAAATATAGAATTAAAAAAAGCAAGATAAAAATATAGTGCAGATGCTCTTTTTATATTTAAAGATTCAACCTTTCAGTGGCTCCAGAAACAAAGAGTTTAGTTTGCAGGGTCTTGTTTTGAGTGTCCTGCAGCAGCAGCCTGAAGGAAGGAGGTCAAACTCCCTATGAATTGGGTGATGGTGAGAGTTAGGAATCAGTTGAGCCTCATAGATTCGCACGTTCCACGTTTATATTTACAATTTTTAGCTTTTCAGGGTTGTCCAGGTTCAGGTTTCTTATTCCCGTCCGCAGGAAGTTTAACTGCTGTTGTTCTCTTGTGTCTCCAGGTGACGAGTGTTTGACTCTGGCCTTAAAGGGTCGTTGTCAGAACCAGATGAAGCGTCGGCAAGCTGGGCCAGAGAGGCTTATGGGTAATGGACACAGTCGGCTGGCGGGTGGGGCAATGCGTGGTGGTACCATTACCACTAGTGGCAGTAGCCGTCTGGTGGAGCGGGCCGTCGGGGGGCTTTGCGAAGTCCACTTCCTTCCACTGGTGGTCGGAGTCGGAGACAGCAACCGAACGCAGAGGCTCAGATGTGTGGGTGAGTCTGAACTCGTGACCTTTGCTGGTTTTCAGCCAGTCTGAACAAAACAGTCTCTGACTAATAAACACGAAGCAGTCAGCTGGTGTGTTTTCCCTCTTTTGTTTTGGGGGCAGCCATTTGTCCTTTCTTTCTTTGTTTGTGCTAAGCTAGGCTAAACACATTCTTCGTCTGAGGACACGTTTTAATTTTGATTGGCAAACAGAGGGATTCTTGTGCACACTACTGAAGAAAGTTTCAACAGGCATGCAAGTGGCTCTTTGAGGCTGAAGTGATACTTTTAGCTACATCAGCATGCTAACCATCTTACTTTAGCATGTTAAAAAATAAAATATTCCTGGCGATGGTGTTGCCAGAGGATCGTTACGAATCATCCATGTCTGACCTGGTGTTAGAAACATCTGGGCATCAATGAGATTCATCCACGAGGGATCTTGAATGCCTGTGCCAACAGTAGTAAAGACATTTTACTCAAGAACAAAACTGGTGGCCTTTTAAGGAAAGCCAGGAAATAACCAAAGCCATCAGGGTTCATCCACGTGTATCAGAACATCCATTTCATTCACGTCTCTGAAGGTGCATTTAGCAAGTTTTCCACCTGAGTTTTATGGGTTGCGTGGAATTTAGTTTCACTTTTCCTAGTAGGAGGCTTTCTGAGTGAAAAGCAGACTTAATGTCATGTTCCGCCAAGACCACCCACACCTTCAGCTGCTGCCAGCAACCTGGGCGTCGTGAGAAAAACTTCTGGGAAAATGTTATTTTGCTGTTATGGCAAACATAAACAATCCTCGGGATAAAACCACAAACCCACCTCTGGCATGGTGCAAGTATGTGGAGATTAAGTATTCCTTAACTTTTGATTGTGTCCCATTTAAACCCAAGGTCTGCTGAGTAAGCAAGTTTCAGTACTCAGGCTTGGCTTTATTTAGAAGTTGTTTCCAAGACAAGCACCTGTGCATTTTTTCATGTCGGAAATCTTCCATGGCTCTGCCTCCAACAGATCATGCAGAGTTTGCGAGGTGCCCTCAGCCTCTGCCCATGGGATCTCCCAGTTTGCCCGTCTCCAGCTGTGAGCTGAATAAAAACACCAGACGCTGCCACCAGCAGCCACTGGCCACTCACCTGTCCTGCCGACTCTACCAGACCTGTGATCACGCTGTGCTCATCTCAGGTAGGACAGCGTGTCTGAATAATAGCTGTTTGACTGAATTGTTCTCACTTATATCTCAGGCTCAGACAACAGGAATCATACAGCCACTGTATTCAGATCAATGGAAAGATGAGATTGCATGCAGAGGGTTCAAACTGGTGACAAGACAATTCTGCAGCAATTCAAAATTTAAAAAAATAATGTGGTTTTCTATATATGCTTCACAATGGGACAGAAACAAGAGGAAAAGGGAGTGAAACTCAAGGGGAAGCCTAACCCCTGTCATTACGCTGTATCTGATACAGAAAGTGCAACTGGGGGAACAAAGTACAAAGCCTGGTCCTTCAGTGTGACGTCCTCACCTTGAAAAAGGTTTTTGAAAACTCTTAATTTCTTGAAATAGATTTACAAATGTCTTGGAAAAAGTTAAAGTTCCAGCGCTAGAAATACTCCTATTAAGAAGCAACCCCATGGGTCATTTGTGCAACAGCTCACTATAGCCCATAGTAAGTGTGTCACAAGATGTGCAGTCTCGGCTTCAATCTTCAGTCAGAAAATGCCCCAAAACAACATGTTTATATTCAAGTGACAACGGCCTCTAGTGGTTGAAGTAATTGTAAGGGGCGCCAGGTCTAGGCTGTACTGTATTGATTAAAGAGACCCAACAGTTCCCACCATGAGCAAGCACTTGGCGACAGTGACAAGGAAATACTTCCTTTTAAGAAGCACAAACCACGGGCACAGAGCTCGAAGTCTGTGTAGGGACGGTTAGGGTGGATGGATGGGCCGACAAAACATTTCTTTTAACCATGACCACGATTGTTTTAACCTCAATCACATGTTTGTTATTGTAACCATGATGACTAAGGTCGCCTAACCTTTACAAAGCACTTAATTGAACCCAAACCATGATCTTTTTCTATAAACTTAAACAAGTTTTATTTGTGTCTAACCCAACAAACCTTTACCAATGTATTGTTGGATCATGAAAGGGTTAGTTATTTTTCAACAGTGGTTTTAAAGACTAAAAGTACCACTCGCACTGGTCGTATCAGAAAGCAGGGACAAACGACATCTTTGGTAGTTTAGATTGGAGGGATGTTGATGTATCCATCAGTGTGCATGTGTGTGTTTGTGTGTGTGTGTGTGTGTAGGTGGCTGGCGGCAGCAGATGACGTTCCAGCGTCACGTTCAGAACCTTCAGAGGTTTCACCGAATGCTCCGCAACAACGGCTTTCACACAGACCACATCAAGACCTTCTTCGCCAGCAGTGGACAGCTTCCTGGTAGGACAGTGCTGCTTTCATTGACCAAATTCAAGTCTTGCAATTGCACATAAAGAATCTCATTGCTGTGACAGTTAAACATGAGTGGATCTGCACAAACTTGGTGGACGGATGGGCCATGGAAGACACCTCTAAGTGTTGGAGCAGATACATTTCTATGAATTACAGTTTTTTCCTCTGTAGTCTGGTGCATGTTGTTTGACACTGGCCTTGGCAGAGGTCTGTGCTCTGCTAAGCACATTTTCTAGTTGTATCACCAATCCATTAACATGTCAACCCTGCTTTATATTAACTGCTTTGTGTACTTTTGGGTTGTGTCATCTACAGTAACATATTATATTGTACAAATTGATCAGGTTTTGTTTGAAAAAGGGATTATTGACAAAGTAAACAGGAAGTACAGTAATCAAATAAAGTTTCTACATTTCAGAGGGAAGTGTAGTGCAGTTTGACCAAATGGAAATATTCAAGTTAAGTTCAGGCACCCC
Source organism: Rachycentron canadum (assembly GCA_038496675.1). NCBI lineage: Eukaryota > Metazoa > Chordata > Actinopteri > Carangiformes > Rachycentridae > Rachycentron > Rachycentron canadum. Next base: position 3,072,273 of record CM076658.1, read on the forward strand.
AAATTTCTATTTAAGGTACTTTCCACCACTGCAAAACATATTTTGTTCCAGAGACTGAGCCTTATACTTTCTTTTGCAGCTCATTCGTCACGCAGAATCTTTTTTTTTTTTTTTTTTTAATTAAAGCTGCTGCAGTTTTAGAAATGAGCAGGTTTTCCTGTGTTTTGGATGTGAAATAATAAACCAAATCTCCACCAAAGATTGAATCCGAGTGTCTCCATCGTCTCACTCCACTCCCCCCCCACCTCCCTCTCCAACAGAAGACATGGAGGGTGTGTACTCGGCAACCGAGAAAGCCGTAATACGTAACCACGTGTCGTACATCTGCAGGAAGCAGCACTGCGCCGACACGCTGGTTCTCTACCTGAACTCGCCAACACGCAACGACGGCACCATGCTGCTGTGGGACGCCAACCTCAACGGCATCGTAAGAGAGAAACATACAAATGGGTTTATGGGATATCAGTGGGCGCCAGTAGTCAAGTTCCCCAGACACAGACTGGTTTCTTGGAAGCAGTGAAAAATGATTTGACTCACATGGGAGCCATTATCAGCCTGATAAGGTAGTTCAACTAGACACACACACACACACAGAACAGCCAGACAACAGTATTTCTGCCGTTGCTTATGAGCTCATCTTTAAAGGCAGAGTCCAGAGGGTCAAGGATGTAATCAGGATTTAGACTTTTATTCTTTTAAATGATATCGGAGCTACTTGAAAACTGTGATCAATGAGAAAAAGTAATGTTACTCATTACCTAACTTTCAATACTTCAACTGTCAACGCAGTCACCTGTGCCTTCAAACAACTCCACGTCTACATCATTCATGTCTAACAAATGTGGAAATAGAAAACGAGACATTGCTGTAACTAACCAACCGTCCAGCAGCTAGTTTAGTCTCGGCTGTCGTGACAAAAACACAGTTGCACGCCAAACCAACTCTAACAAATAAGTGACTCCTGACGCGTACCTGTGGGTAAATCTACCACATCAGCCAGCACAAAGTTTAAACACCAACCTTGGGCGGAGGTTGATGTGGTTGTATTAGACGCTGATGTTAAACTCATCTAGATTGATTGGTTTTAAGAGTGTAAGCAACTGCTAACATGTTAGCTACTGTGCTAATCGATTGTGTGCTAAGGCTGGCTTGATGCAGAACTGGAAGGGCAGGGGGACCTGAAAATGATTCCAGTTTAGGAGGTCGAACAGATGATTCAGCGCTGGTGTTGCCTTTTACTTTGTCTATTCTTACCCTCTACGTACCATCCTTCTGAAAATCACCTGATTTATCAAGGGAGATACTTTCTTAAGTTTTACCCGTTGCTCTATAGTTAACATTGGCATATTAGCACAGATGTTGACTTGCCAATTTACTACTGAAATTAGCACGCCAGCTAACCGGCTAGCCCCGGCCTATCTCGTCACTTAGCAACCTGGGTGTCACCCCCTCGTCTTGTGAACACAATGATGGCTGAAAGCTCCACAAGCAACAATCACCACAAACTGGTCTGAGCAAGACACCTTATTCAGCAGCAGAGGAAGCGCACGTTTAGTTCCTGTCGCTGAAGAAATGATTGCTTTGCCTACTTCAAGTCTTTAAAAACTGACACTTCTCCTCCCAGGCTGATCTGAAGGAGCGATACTCAGTCAATGAGCTGTTGGCCGACCTGGCAGGCTGCAGGGCGACTCGTGTTCTGCTGTTTGTGGACCAGAGCTACAGTGGTGTCCTGTCCAAGAGGCTGCGAGGGTCCCAGAAACACCTCAACGTGGTCCTTATCCAAAGTCAACCCCGACAGACCCATAACCACCAGAACCAGAGGTTGAACCCGGGCTCGGAGGACAGCAGCTGGTCCCTCATCAGCCCGGCGATCTGCCTGCTGGACCACCTGGGAAAGGTAATTCATCACATTTAATGTTTCTGCCTTTAATCTTCTCAATAATCTAATTTCCTCTCCCATCAACGATCATCAGGGTGCAGGGATATCTCGCCTCCTGGAGCCGTGGGCCGGCCTTTTAAACGTGACGTTGGCGGGCGCTCCCTGCAACGCCACGCCACCTCTGACGGACGGAGAGATGCGGAGAGAGTACCAGGGCTGCCAGAACCTGCCGACGGCGCTCTGGCATCAGAAACACAGGACGAGCAACTGAGAGAGAGCGACACTGGCACTGACCGGGAGAGAGAGGAGAGTGACTGAGTGGGAAACATTAATCGTGGACACAGACACATGCACGCACACACACACACACAGACACACACTTACACAAGTGTTTGCATTGCACACATGCATATTTGCCGGTGTGTGTTAACGTAGGACTTAGGCTTCGGTGTGCTCGGTGGACACCGATGCGTGTGCTTTGTGTCCTGACTCTGAACTCAAGACTGTAACCATGGCGATGACAGCTCATCCCAATGGGAGTGTCCTGAACACCATGTGAACAGTGTGTGTGTGTGTGTGTGTGTGTGTGTGTACTTGTGAGTGTGTGTTTGTGAGTTCAGCAAAAGGACAACCACTCTTGGAGACAATTACTAGCTTACACTCGGGTCAGTGTGTGCGTGTGTGTGTGTGTGTGTGTGTACACCACATCTCCTGGGCACTTTAACATTTTAGAGCCAATCATCTGCCTCTATTTTAATCTTTACGACAGTTATTTCTTCTTGCTTTTTTTCTCTCCTTCCCTTCTCTCCTCCTCTAACCTCTTCTCTACCATGTTTCCTTCTTTGCTTCCTTTCTTTACTTGCATTTTTTCTCTCAACTACCTCCATCCTTTTCTGTCCTCCATCGTTTTACTTTCCCTCTTTCTGTTAATCATTATCCACCTTCCCCTACTTTCTGAGCATAATAAATAGTCGAATACTGAATGAATTAGTCACCAAACAGCAGAAGTGACCACACAAAGTGAGTTTTCCATCCGTGCATTTTGCTCATAAACAAAAGTTTACTTAACTCTTTTAAACTGTTAATTCCAAGGCCAAGCGAGAGCGAGGAGGTCAAGGTCCTTATTTTCTCATTGAAAAGACCAACACCAACATTTCGTCAGTCCATCCATCACTACCCTTCAACCCCTTAGTTTCCTGAAAGTGCTTCACAAATACATAGAATAAAGCTGCACACTTTCCTCAAACAGCTAGGAGCTGTAATTTCCAGCAAACATTACTCATAACAAGACTAAATAATGCATCTGTGGGAAATATTTTTCAGCCGCAAATAGACATTTTGAACTCTTGTATTTGTGGCTACAGGACTGTGTATGTGCCGATTCACGATAAACACGTGGCTGCACAGGTGATATGTGCTAGTAAAAGAATATCAGTGATGGTTTTTCAATGAATTGATTGTGAAGAGAAAAAAATTCCCAATATTTCAACCTTGTTAAAGAAAGCAAGCCTGATTTGATAGAAGATGGACAGAGGTCTTCAGTATGAACAGCTAAATAATGTAAACATTAATGTAGGTTATTAGTGGTTTGAACAAACTGGTAATGAATACAACTTAACTGTCATTTGCAACGTGGCAATCAACAGAGAGCTATGACAGATCAAGTTCCCAGTTGAATTCAATTATCTTCTTGTCAATTATCTTGAGTTTATTTGGTGAACAGGTGATTGTGAAATGACTGGTGGGCGCGCTGCAGCGTCGCTAACTCCCACCTCAGATAAAATGTCATCATTATGGAGCAATGGCCAACCCCACACCCCAGTGTTTTATATTAAAACACTCTCGTGTCTGAAGTCAGGTTTATTTTTAACTTTCAGATGTGGAGGACGAGACAGAGACACACACACACACGTCGAGGCAGCCGAGAAACGACAGGCAGAGAGATTGGGTGGCAGTGATCATGATTAAGATATGAAGCACTGAGACTGCCCTCACTGCTACACAGACTGTCTATGGCATTTTAATAAAAGGCACAACCTGCAAGTGTGTGTGTGTGTGTGTGTATGTGTATGTGTGTGTGGTCCATCACATGAAACATGCACACGTTTTAATATTAACCCTACACTAACAACGTACGTGCCGTCTTTTGCTGGAACATTGTGATTCTTGTGTGTGCATTACATCCAGTAACAGTCCAGTATATAAACCACAGCCCAGTGTGCATCCACCCCCCCCCCCAGCTGTGTTTTGTACTGATGTTTGCTGTTGTACTGATTTTACAGTAGAGATTTGTCTATTCAAGAGATGGCGGTTGATCAGAAGAATGACTTTCCAAACTTGTGGGACACTTTGGACAACAACTATGTTCAACAGGTTGACGTGCATATTCACAGTTTGCGTAATGATCTGTACAGAATATAAGATGTAATTTAGCTGAAATGTTTTTAGTTGCATGCAGCATCACAAAATCTAGTCAATAAAATACTTTTAGAAAGCAGTGAAGAGATTCATTTGTCTGGTTTCCAGTTCTTAAGCACTGTCCTGATGGAGATGAGTCAAAGTTATTGCCAAGATATAATCTGCACAGGCTGAGGAAGCACTGGAACGCATGGAAGCGCTTTGATGTAGACCCTTCCCTAAAAGGCCATACAGCTGCAAAGCTGGACTGGCTCCATATTACCCAGAAGCATCTATTCTAAAACTTGTTATACATTATTGTGGAGCATGGGTTTCTCACATCTTGTCTGTAAAGGTAGAGTAGAGGTGGTAAAGTGTGTCATGCAAATTTAGCCTGGGTTCGATTCTGACCCGTGACCCTTTAAACATGTCGTCCCTTTCTCTCCCTGGCTTTCCCGTCTAACTGTCACCATCGGAATAAAGATAAAAATTATTATGCCTAAAAAAATTTAAATGACAATAAAAAAAACAAAAACAAAACATGTTTCTGTTCAGTTTTAATTTCAAAAATATTAATGAAATTGAAAAAAGGCCATCTGCGTATATCTAAATTAAGTAATAATAAATAAGTAAAGACCATTCTAACTGTGTGTGTGTGTGTGTGTATAAGCCCATTGGTTTCGTTCACATTATAATCATGTAATAAAGTTTTAAAATGACATTCTTTTCCTGTCGTTAAAATATAAACCTGTGATCACTGACATCAGCAGGATTATATTTATTTCATCATATGCACGGGAATCAGGCGACCTTTAGGTTTTATACACACACACACACACACACACACACACACACACACACACACACACAGACCAACTAACAGGCCATTTTTTGTTTATTTACACATCCAGCACTTACAGAGCAACATAAGCATTGATCTGCTGGAGCGTCTGTGTCCACCAGTATTCACTTGTGTCAGTTGACTGGTCTCTGGCAGCTGCTGAGGGAAATGTCTGCCTCTGTAGCTGTTTCACTACAACACAATGATCTCAAACTCACTATCGAGCCCAGTAAAGCTGAGGGGAGCTGCAGGTCCAGGTGACAGTTGCCTGTAGGTTCGTAATTATGTGTGTTGCCTTTACCATCGTCACACTGTGCACACATTGTCATTTAATACATTGCAATAGAAAAATTGATTATGTGATGATAATAGAAGAGTCTTTATTAAACTCGAGCTGCTGTGGTTGGAAGTGTTCTGGACATGTTATTAATCAGTTTGCTGCCTTGACTTTGACAGAAACGTAATGTAAACATAAAACCAACAGTATGTAATAAATGTATAGCTAAACATGGCTCATGATACAGATGAATATCTTTTCTAGAGAAAACCTAAGACAGAGCTGTTGTTTCAGGTTTTTATTTCTAAAAAGACAGAAACATTCTCTCCATCTGTCTGTCTCTCTCTCTCTGGCCTCAGGCTGCTGATGTAGTTTTACCCTAAACAGTAACCTCTGACCTCCGCATTTTCAGCCCATCCAGGGCATGTTTTTACCTAAACAACCAAAGTAACACAATCGCTGCTGTTTTTAAATGACCCGAGCTGAATCTTCACAGAGTCCCTGGCCACTGCCAACGGCTTCTGCCGCAAAGGAACTTTCACCTTGACATTTAGTAAAAATTCTTCCTAATGTGTATTACAGCATCTCTACCATGGTTGTTAGCTGGCTAATGTTAGTGTTTCCTACAGCTTTAGTTTTATTTCCCTAGTTGTAGCTGCATTCACATGCAATGCCCTCAATTATATAGAACTTCATGCCTTAATATTTATATAGAAATTCAACCACCCCCCTACAGTTGACATGAAGGAGGAAATTAGCTATAGACATCAAAACCCTCGGTGACGTCACCCATTGGTTTGTGAGCTGCTTTTCTGAAGCCTCCAGTTTGAAATCTTGCCATAGCCATGTTGTTTTTTTGTTGTAACCAGATGAACCATATTTGGTGGTTATTATATCCGACCTGCTCTCTACTCTCTTGTCAGGCAGTTTGCCGCGTGTGGTACAGTCTGTCAATCACACAGTAGCCACACCCTAATGCACAACCTTCTTTATGGTCTATTTTCTTCTAAATGGGATCATATTTTAAAAGATGAACATCATGTTGCATTGAAGACTTGAAACTAGAGATTGAGACCATAAACCAAGTAGGAAAATGTTTACTGAGTTAATAAATCAAATGAGAAGTAGAACCAGTTTCACATAGACTTCAATACAATCTGACATCTAGTGGAGTCGTCCACTGAGGGTCATTAGATAAAATGCAGGTTTATTGGCTTCACTTTTCAGCCCCAGAATGAATGTCCACTTTTATTTACAGTCTGTGGTTGGGAGTCTATTGGGTTTGACTCACATTTGGATCCAGCTTCAAGGGGCCACTGGAGGAGCAGCAGTTTTTGTCGCTTCCATGTTGTCTTCATTTTTCAGCTCTGGAAGTTGCTGCCTGGTCAGAACTGGATGAACTGTCATCACTGTGTCACCTACAGGAAAGGGAAGTAACCAGATACAGATGCAGGCACATTCACGCTCTCACCTAGAGCCCATCAAAGTACTAGCTGCTGTATTTTATTGCTTGTGTAACTTATAGATATCCCATGAGTGTTACGAGAGCAGGTTTTACTTGTACTAGAAAAAAATTCGGACATGAGTTTCAGGTGCTTCACATCAATGCAGCGGGGAGTCTTTGTTCTTCATCCTACCTTACAATTTCTGCATTACTCAACCCTATGTGTGCGTTAGCTAATTAAGGCTAAGCTGCAAAAATTAGAGACTGTTGAAGACTAAATAGATTGTAATTCTTTAGTGGTTTGCAGAGTAGAGATGCATCATTAATTTTAATGAAAAATCCAGCTGTGGGGAGGTGGGGGGGCAGAGACAGCTTCAGAAGGTTGTGTTATTACTGCTGACTTTTCCTACTGCCTCTCAGCCTCAGGGAGCGAATGACAACAACAGTGTGAATGTGATTTTATAAGCAGCTGCAGAGTTTCAGCTTCTCCAGATTTTACTTTAGCCAGAGGTGCAGATACATGAAAATACAACAGATATGACAAGAAAGTATGTGGTGAGAAGGGTTTCATACTCAGTTCTACGTCAAGTTTCTTGAGTCTGATTGTTGGTCTGTGTGTCTGATGGTGTGTGGAGAGTTTTCTGTTGTTTCATCCACATGGCTGCGTACAGACCTCCCTGGACCAGCAGCTCCTCGTGTCTGAACAGATCAGGACAAGAGGAGAAGATGAGACGAACCAAAACTGCATCTTTAATATAAACATAGGTCTCTGATTCAGCTTCCTCGTAATCATCATTTTCCCAAATAATTCAATTATATTTTCTTTCACTGCTTAAGACATTTTGTAGACATCAATCATGACATCACCTCTCACTTGACCAGCAGCATCTTTAGTGTTGTTTAATTATTATGTACTCAATAAAAGTAAAATATCCCGGGACATCTGGGTTTTCTCCTCAGTTTCACAGTAAAGAGACTGAGAACCAGACTAACTCCAGGGCCTGGACACATGTTGAGTAGAAACCAGTCTGCTCTGCTGAGGCCTGAGTTAGATCTGGACCATGAGTTTTATTTTCAGATCTGAGAAATATTTTCTGTTTGTTAACCTTTTAGATTGTGTCTGATCGTTTATCAGCTGAGAACAGAGCAGGAGGTTTTCCTTGTAGTGCTCTGGAAGTTGATGTGTTTTTGTTTTGTTTTGAGCCATTATGTTGGTTACACACTTGGCACCAGATTTGGGAATCGGTAAGAAAAAACAACAAAGAGTTAATCAAATGCGCATTCTTAGTGTGTGACAGGTGGACAAAAGGACCAGCACCATTTTGAATGTTACTGTCAAAGACAAAAAAAATAAAAAGAGCAAAAAGATTAAAAAAATAAATAAAAAAAGGAAACTAAATTTACAGGAGAAGAAGGGCAGGCAGAGGAGGAGGTGGGTCACTCATAATGTCTTGTGACACCAGAGCTGCTTCAAGAAGTGCAAAGTTGAGCTGTCTGAACTCCTCCTGCAGACTTGAACCAACTTTACTATGAATTAATAAAACCACAAGTCTGTCACTGTCTGGACTGTCAGGGGGAGAGGGAGGGAAGGGAGAGGGAGGAGGGGTCAGGAGTAGAGGATACAGATAGAGATGCAGGTTCGTGAACAGATGGAAGTTAACAGAAAGGCAGAGTGGGGGATGATGGGAAAAGAAAGGGAAGAAACATGTGGTGGAGAGACAGAGGAGGTCAGGTGGTCAATATGACCAGAGACATGGAGGAGAAAAGTGATACTGAGGCTTTTTTGATTTATGTGCAATGACACTCACACTAAAGCCTATAAACACTTCCAAACAGCAGCAGGATATTTAAAGACACATATTTTTCTCTCTCTCTCTTTTTTTTTTTTTTGTCAAAAACTGAGCTTTCAATCACAGGGATGTTTTCTTTACTGCGTCAGTCTCAGCAACAGTTTTACTTGTTCGGTTGTTTAATGATAAGAATAGAAATGTTCAGGAGTTTGAAACACTGAAACATAGTATAGGAGACTAGAGAGCAGGAGGGGAGAGAATAACAGTCTGTGCTTTGCTGCCCAAATAGACAATGATGAAAAAGAGACTTCAGCTGTTTAAATGTGGATGACGTCTTAACAAAAAGTTAGTTTGGATGCACATAGTTTTTCCACACATTAACAGCATTTTCAGAGCCAGCCGGCTTTGCATGGATAGTCCATGTTAAGCAGAGGTGCACCCTGAGGACAGGATGAGGCTTCTTCCTGTCTTTGTTTCATGATCCACTCCCGCACTTTGTGGCAGAGGTTGTGTGTATTCTGACACCAGAGGTTAAATGAGCCTGTCTTGTGTTTACATCACAGTGTCAATCACTGACGAATGGTTCTGGGTGTGACTTACACACGCCTGCAGGGGCAAACCAAGCTCTGCAGTGAGTGATGGGTAAACACCTGCATGCATCTGTGCAGCCCTGGATGTGACCAGCTCCTCTCAGGTGTGATCTTATTGATGCCTCAGTATTATCCTCTGTGTGTGTGTGTGTGTGTGTGTGTGTGTGTGTGTGAGAAAGGAAGTCCTGATAGCCAGCTCCTATATCAAAAGATGGTATGCATCAGCAGTTAAGTGACATGTCCACTGCGTGTGTGTGTTGTGGTCCATCAGCCTCTGGGGCTGACAAAGATAGCAGGTTTAAGGGTCACACACAAAAACACACCGAGGTTTTGATCTGCAGATAACAAATTCGCAAGCACTTAGGACAGGGGGGGGGGGGGGGGACAAAAAACGAAAAAACCACCACCTGACCTTCCTCTCTCTGCGATCTGTCCATCGTGAACCACCAGGATCTGGTCTGCTCCAACAACGGTGGACAACCTGCAACACCACACAACCATAAATTACCCCTCAGTCCACTTGTTGTTACTGCAAGTTTCAACCCTTACATTCATATAGTACTGAATTGTCTTAGTTTCAGTCATGGCAGTGAGATGAGTGGCTGGATTATATCCAGAGGCAGAGAGAAGCACAGCATTTAAGGGATTATGTGTAGGTTTTCTCTGCTGCCGAGTGTGGTTTTCTGTCTGGAGCTGGTGGTGATAACTGTCGCTTGACAAGAGCTTCAGCCATTGTTTTCTTGATAACACAGGAGGTTATAATAAGACCTGTGAGCAGTGCTACATCGAGGCAGATGCTACTATGAGTCACTATCAGAAAGTGATGAGACAGGCCGGGGTGAGCTGAGTAGTCAGTCGTTTTTGTAGCTTCAGCCTCAGCTTCAGTGATTGTATTCAAAACCACTTCATTCAGAGATAAATCTGAGTGAGCAGGCACGTGATATCAACAATAATCCCTCTGTTCATATGAAACGCCAAACACATGACTATGTCAATTTAAGGACATTAAAGTTGATGGATGTTTACCACAAACCATTTGGGTAATTTGGGGAATAATTTTACTGCTGTTTCCTGAACACAATTGATCACAGAAGATAATTTTTACACATTTCCTACAGGAACACTTAGAAGCTTCTGCACATGTAGACCAATAAGAGCTTCTTAACATTGGTTGTCTGTGGTGATGAAGATGAGGTTGACGAGACACGAAAGTAAATTTATTTAATTGTCTGTAAGCTTTAATGCATGCATTTATACACCACATTTTTTTAATATGTCAAAACACTATCATGAACTCAACACATGTGACTTAACACTGGTGTTCTCATGGTGAAAAACAAAAACAATATAAACTGCGGGTTTTGAAACTTCTTAAGAAACCTGCAGGCTCTCAATCATCTTCAATAAAAATATCCAGTTACGATGCTTTTGGGAAACATCCAGTAATCCAAAGGAGGTCTGAGAGAACTATTTTACGATCATTTTAGCTTTCAGATGCCTTTGGCAAAAGAGGCCCAGGAGGTTTCTTTGAAATCTGTATGAATGTGATATCGCTGTGTTCTGAGATTGCAGCCTTAAATGTAATCATGTCCTCAAAAACAACTGAAACGATGGCCAGTGCTACAAAAACAGGACGTGTCGCAAAGTGTAACTCAAAAGTTGGAACAACAGACACGAGAAGAGATAGCAACGATGAGGTGTCAAAATGCTGGGAAGAGCAGAGTGAGATGAGGAAACGAGAAAAGATAGAGACGTATCTGTAAAGAGAGAGAGAGAGAGAGTGGGAGGTTTGATGTTAAATATGTTCAGCTGTCCAATAAAACTAAAAAAATACAGTCATTCCTCAGTAATCACTAACAGAAACATACAACACAACACACTTCAGTTCTGTCACACATGTACAACCAACACACACACACACTCACAACTGAATATGTCACTCAGGGTTGGAGAACTCTGAATGAACCTGTCTGTAAATTATTAAAGTTAATATTTATGACCACTCTCTGATGAGAGTCTGATTAAAGCCACACTCAGCAATCTAAATGGCTCTCAGCTTTGTGATGTGACCCAGTGGGGAATCAGAAAATGATTCCCAAGGTGTTATAAGACGCACAGATGAGATGCAAGTTTTCCAAGGATCCCAACTTTTCTGTGTTTTTCTTTAAGGTAAATGTATGAATCTAAAATTGGATTTAATATAGGATAAATAAAATAGGGTAAAAAGTTATCCCCAGTGGAAATTATGACAAAAAACAACAAACAACAACAACAACAAAAAAAAAGGTTCTGCTGAATGTCCCTTTAACGCTCCACTCTGCTTTAATGTCATCAAGACCATCTCTGGACGTCCACCTTCAATATTTGATAGAAAACCTCGGTCACAGGTAGAAATGCCTCTCTAAAGCATGCAGACATCAACGGGTTTCATCTCTGCACCCATTCGGGCTTTTCAGCAGGAAGAAAACATCTAGTGTGTTTACCTGCAGACTGTACATTCAGGAAATACACATCCATACATTTAGGGTTTTCATCATCTTTCTGATTTTAGTCCTGGTTAAATGACAGACAAAACCACGGCTGATTACTTGGTGTGTTGAGTCCTCACTGCAGACACTTCTGACGTGTCGCAGCAGGAAAAGTTTTAACAACATAATAACATGACGGCTGAAAAGCTGATGAATGATGAATGAATGCTAGCTGCTTCACTTTCAGGGTCCTGGTATCATCTGTGCTATTCACACTTGAATGGAGCTGTTGTTAATCCTCATCTGGTTAAATCCACCACTACTTTTTGAAGTAAACAAGCTATTAAGTATGAGATAAAGAGTTTTTTAAACAATTAAACAGTACACTGGAAATGACATGGAGAGCCTGATTGTATCAGCAGATTGCTGCCATGTTCAGGAGAAGGGAAAAATTCCCTCCATCTAATAACAGAGAGATTTCAGATCATCCTTCAAAGCCTGAGACACGATCTGTCTGCTGTGATTGTGTGTGTTTTAATTTCATTTAAGCGCCGACTGATTCAGTTAATAAACAGTCCTGATCCCGCAGCCAGACTCCATCTGTCACTGCTATTGAAAGATTAAGAAGCTGCTGGATCAATGTGTAATCAGAGAGGCTCACGTTGCAGAATGTGCAGCATACAAGTAAATTTAAAAAAGGAAGATGTCAAACGCAAGACACACAAATTTATCAAACATATGGTTGGATCCTGGTTTGATGTGGGACAAAAACAAACTGACTTGTTGCCATTAGCTACTTGCAGTGAGATGGAGTGGTTTACACTGTGGCCACATTGTCACAACAAGAAAGCTGACAGTTAAAATGTTGGTCACAGATACTCAAATATTGTTTTTACATTATAAGAATGAATTTCTAATGTCAACAGTAACATCATTAACAAAGGTAGTGGAGATATTTAATCAGTTAAAGCCAAAACAAGTTTGTGCAATGTTCTTTTCTGTTGTTGTTACTTCAAAAGTGACAATTTATGAGTTCTTCTTCTTTATGGGAACAACAATCAGCAGAGTTGCATAAAAACAGCAATGAGTTTGACTAATGTCTCAGAGCTTTGGTGTCAGCATCAGTCACAGACGACTAGTCAGTCAACATCTGTGAACAGTGTTTGTATGGATGGCTCAGAGTTTCCATGCAGGTGCACACTCTCCCATCAAGTTTGTTCTTCAAATGTGTGAATATTATGAGACTCAGAGAGGATTTGCCTTCAAATATAACTAGCGCCATCCACACTACTTTATTAAAAAAAGAAAAAAAGAAAATGATCCCGTTTAGATGACCATTTAGCTCCGTATCAAAAACACTTTGCATGCAATACCAACGCACATACTCTGCCAGTCACATACACCACATATGTGGGAGCTGTAAACGGGAAACTGATTGTCCACTATCAGTTGCAGCTGATTAGCTGCAGAAAATCCTATGAGCGAGGAACAGTAAGGACGGTGGTCGTGTTAGTCTGCTGAATTTCAATTCACAACAGCTGCTGGTAAAAACATCAAAGTCAGTTAACACTTCCTTCCAGGTTGATAAGATCCAATCAGGGAACAACTGGTTGTGACATCATAGTTTTTAAAGGTCTTAAGTTTTAGCCCGTCCAAACTACGACACGACCCTGGAGTTTTCAAACTAAAACAGGATCAACAGCATTTCTAAAACTCTCTGTTTTCAGAGCTCAAACGCTCCAGAACAGCATAGATAGGAGGAGAAAACGTACCATGTGGGTGCAGGTGCTCAGAACAGACAAGCCTCCAATTTGATTACCTGCCAGAGCAGACAGTTTGCTGCATCTCACTCCCCTTCTCTCCATCGCATTTCCTGTCTCTCTACAATGTCCTATCTGATAATAATTAGCTCACAGTGTTGTTTTTAGTTTGTGGACTCTTTAGCCATTAGGTCTAGATCCATAAATACTGGGACAGAGAATACAGCCTGATGTGGAGAAAAAAAAAAAAAAAAAAAAGGCAGTATGTGAAAAGAACAGGTCGTCCCACAGGTGATGCGATACACAAATAAACACATTGAACTTTTTTCTTTTGTTGGTCAAATTGAGTCAAACAGAAACCATGATTTAATAATGTAAAGTCATGGAACAAAGGAAAAAAATCCATGGTACAGAGGAAATGATGCTAACTGGGTCCATGCCTAGTAACAGGCATCAGCACCACAGGCTGCTTCACTCCTGGTGTCTTTTAATGTCTGCGAGTGTCAGAGCCTTTCAAGTCTTTTTCAATATCACTCCAACTGATGAATAACCAGACATCTGTTTCTTTTACTTTTGTTGACCTGTCATCACGCGTCACCTCATATCCTCCAATCAGCTTTCCATTTAATCTCTCCATCCTTCTCTTTGTGTGCACTCTAATCCTGCTTTCCTTTCACCACATCCCTCCTTTCCTTTCATCTCCTCTATTCACATTTGGTTTGGTGGTGTATTACCAGTGCTACTGTAACCACATTATAACAGACCGGTCTCATTTATAGAGCAAAATGTTTGTTTATACACTCGGTGTCAAAACTGACACCGAGTGTATAACACTGACATCCTTCTCCAGTTCCACATTGGACCATCTTTTTGTCCACAACAACTTGCAGGTGGTTAAAAAACAAAAAACAAAAAAAGGACTCTGTAACATCTGCGTTCACCAACATGTCCATGCTTCACCTGATTATCCACAGATGATGGTGGATGTTTCTGTAAGACAGATGCTTTGCCCTGTTCATAACACTCCAACTCCATCATCCATTGTTGTGGATGAAACTGATGTGCTATAACATTAAGTTCTATTTGTAAGCTTTCTTTGGTAGTGAGTGATAGTGGTCGCTCGACAAGAGCTTCAGCGACGCTATGTCTTCAGCGCAGGTTGGAGGCTACAGTGACTTGGTTTCGGGAAGTGATGAGACGGGTCGGGGCTAGCTGGTCAACATGCATCTAACCAAGACTTTGATGAAGAGATCAGTGCCACTTTCATGCCTGTGTGGAAAATATGAAGCTGCTGGCAGCAGGTGATTAGCGTAACTAGTAGAAAGACTGAGGCAGAGGCAAACAGCTGAGTTAGCTCTAATCAGAGTATTCAAGATTTGTTTATCAGCATCTTTAAATTTGACTAATTGTCACAATGTGTGTCGCAACACAATCAGAGCAATAAATGTAATTGGACAGTCAGGTTAGTCGTTTGCCAATGCTTGCAGCATTCGGGCTAAGCTAACCAGTATGGTAGCATAGAAAGACGGGAGTGGTATCGATCTTCTCGTGTTTAAATGCTTGTTCTAATGTGTCAGAGCAGATTGGACTCTCCAGTGAATCATTATCAGAAAATAATGAGATGTGTCGTTGGGGGTGGGGCTAGTTGGTTAGTATGCCAACTTCAGTTGAAGAAAAGTTGTGATAAAGACAAGAAACAGAGGCACTGCTTGGCACTGACCTTGAAATGTTTCCTCTAGACTGGTGATTAAACAGTTGTTAATGGCAAACCTTACAAATACCTCAATCAAAAACAAAGCTATACTTCATTTTAAGATAGATTTTTTAGATAATTGTGTTTTTTTTTGATCAAGTTGGAATCTAAGAGTCGTGGCTGCTGCTCAAGTTAAAAAAAAAAAAAAAAAATCTAATTTATCAGGAAGTTTCCTAATTATAAGTAAAGGAAGTAGGAAACTTCCCTCCTAACAACACACAGCTTGGTAGTAATGTCACCTGTGTGCGACCACTATAGTCGTCCTGTTGGTGCAGACCTTGGCCAGTGAAGCCTGGATGTTCCTCTCAGTTTGGGTGTCCAGTGAAGAAGTGGCCTGATGGTCCAAACACAGTCAATATTAGTACGAGTATAATGTCATGAAATACATTTTGAGCATGTGATGACTCCTGGGAGACTGAATTGTCTTTTAAATGTTGTTTTGATGTTTCAACATCTTTTAGATGTTGAACTCAATGAGACTTCATGAATAAATAAAGCTGAACTACCCACAATTGGATGCAGAACTTTTCCTGACAGTGCTGAGGATGGCAGTCATAGCTGGACATGGTCAAAGATGTTCAAGTTATTGAAATCAGACAGCAACATAATAACAGCTTAACATGCGCTCACTGGAATAGGTGAACTTTTGTCACTTGTGTGATTTTTGTGTTTTAACACGAACAGGCCATAATCAGATACATGTGTTGGATTGTGCTGTGTAATGAAGATGTTGATGGGTAATAATAAGTGGCGGTTATGGGTCCGACCAACCACAAGATGTCCAGACTGCATTCTACATGTCAGCAAAATGGTAGAGGAAGAGTATGAGGGAATGAGGATGTGACATAACGTCCCAACAGTAACCTCCTCAGGTGTTGCCTTGATTCGATCTTTCATTGTTTTATTGCAAAGTTCTGTATTGGGCAGAGATGATAATAGTGAATATACTTAAAGACCATTCATCTTAATACCATCTATGCAAATGTGTGAGCAATGTGACTGATTGCCGACATGAAGTTGTCATAATGAATTTGTGTGTGGCTCCTCCTACATCCTCACCTCATCCAGCAGAATGATCTGAGGTTCCTTCAGGATGGTTCGAGCAATTGCCACTCTCTGCTTCTCCCCACCACTGAGCTTCAGCCCTCGCTCCCCCACCTCTGTGTCATAACCTGCTTCAACACAGAACCATCATCTTCATTATTATAATTTACTTTTGTTTTTCCAACATCAATTTTGAAGTTTACAAACAGTCTGCTGCAACATGTAAGTGAAAAAACAAAGGCATTTTTATCACTAGAATCTGAAAATCTAAACACACACACACACACACACACACACAAACAAACAGTAACCTGACCCTGGGGTAGCTCCAGTATCCTGGTGTGTATGTCGGCAGCCATGGCAGCTCTCTCCACTTCCTGGTCGGTGGCTGTAACTCGGCTGTAGCGGATGTTGTTCCTGATGGTGTCATTGAAAAGAACCGTATCCTGGGGAACCACGCCGATGCACGCCCTTAGCGAAGACTGATGCACCTTTGACAGAGTAAAGACAATGAGGGAGAGGTTCATTTTAAAGTTATATTAACCTAAAATAATTTGCTGGTTATCTTCCTACACCAGTTTTTGCCAAAAAAAAAAGAAAAAAAAAGGCGGAGGGTCAAATGATTCAGGAAAAGATGCGACTCCCATCAATTTTAGCGAATCCACGTACTTTGCTACCCTGAATATGATCAAGAACCAATTGGAACTTGACCATACTTTCATTAGCCTTTAATTCCTACAAAGTTTCCAGAAATCATTTATAAGCACAGCATTGCACGTAGGCTGTAAAATCTATTCAATTCTATTTCTTCAAGAGTCTCATATTGAGATAAAATTCAGATCCATCTCTTTAGACCAGATTGCAAATCTGATTGTGTCTGTCTTGGTTTGTCAAAGCCACATGAAGACCAGGGTCCATGGGAAACCAGTCCAGAGGATGGTGATAACACAGAATACTGTTTGCAAATGGCTATAAAAAACCCACATTATCAGTTCTTACATCTGCCTCTTAATATCTGTCAACTAGCACAAATCCCATGGCTGGACTTCAAGCAAAAGTTTTCCTTGATCTCTGTCCATTAAACAAATGATCAAATGGTTTCACTGATCAGGTATTTAAAAAAAACACGCCATGATCACAGTGCATCTTGTTTTTTGGAGAAAAGAGTGTAAAGGGCGTGTACAAGATTTTCAGATCTGCTGGTAGCAGAACAAACTTGGTAACATTTCTCTCCTTACTTGGTCTTCTTTCTCTCTCACACACTTTCTCTATCTCTCTCTCACATCATACATCTACATAAATGTTGCATGGCTAAATTCATCCTATACTATATAATGCATGCTGCCCCAGGTCACAGACAGCTAAACTGATTTCTGTACATGTCTCTCTCTGCCCTTCGCTCTCATGCCTTCATGCTGCTGTTTTTATCCACAAGTCATCGTCAATTCCCTCATCATCTTTCTTCTATTTAACAACATAATCAGACAGATCCCAACCCATCTATTTTTTTTTTTTTTATATATGTAGTTACAAGTTACAGTTAAACAATCTACTCACTCACTAAATATGTGGCCTGTGCTGAGCCGTGATTATTGGTGAAAAAATATTTAAGTTTGAATTTAAACTGAAAAAAAAAAAAAAAAAAAAAAAAAAAAAACTGGTGAGGGAGGGTTAACACTGCAGAGAGAAACCTGAAGGAACCGGTTTATTAAAGTTCCTGTTCTTTTTTTTTTGGGGGGGGCCATTTTGTGTCTATTATTTGATAGGACAGTGCACAGGGACAGGAGATGGACAGGGTGAAGGGGACTGAGTCTGCCCAGCCGAACCAGTGGCTCACCTGCTCAGAGCATTTGCGCCCACATGGGCTGCACCCGGCTATCGGTTTGCCCCTACGTTGCCCTTTTCATCTCGATAAAGAGGCTTTTCTCTGTGTGGACTTATTACATCTGTTGTCACATCATAAAGAGCAACCATGTTTGATCTGAGGGCAAATGATCAGACCCACAAGACATCACGTTTTCCTGTCTATGTATCACTGTTTGAGGGCAGGAGATAGTGACACCAGTGTGCTTCTGAGTCCAAACCAGTACGAGCAAAACAGTCGTGCTGGTTTTCTCCTGTTTCAGGACAAAAACATTTCAGCATCATGCGAATCTGGCCCTTCGTCTCCCCAGAAATAATTTCCGGTTTTCAACGACTCTTTGGTCAGTGTGCGGTGCTTGGAGTCTTTCCTGTGGAAAGCTTTCCTCCGCAGCCACAACAATACAAATTCCATTTCCTGCACCAGCTCGGTTTGGCTGGTAATCACTCACTTTCCCTTAATTTGATCTTTGCTGTTTACTTTGGTTATTTCTTCCACTCGAGAACAACACAGCATCTGTTTCTGATAAAGGCGGGCTGACAGAGCTGTGACACCAAATGTTATAAAATGAGAAAGAGACAGATGGAGTAGAAGGCGACAAAAAAAGGGGATAAAAGCAAAAAAAAAAAAAAAAAAAAAAAAAAAAAGGGGTGGGGGAGGTTTAATGTTTTTCATCACATCAAAAGAGAAAATCTTAGTGTAAGACAGCTGTCCTCACTCACAGGAGATAATGACAGCCATTACAGTAAATCTGTAAAATGATCTATTCAAGATATTTCTTCATCAACCCTGTTTTCTACAAAATATGTTCATATAATCTGCATTGCCAAGTACGTTCAGCAGTAAACATCACGGCTCATAAAGAGTTGGGTGGACTGTTGGGTCATGCAGCAGACACACAGCTGGCCACCAACATCGTTAGACATTATACTTGGTTGAACATACAAACAGGTGGCAAATTAAGGGAAAAAACAACTAAGAGTGATTTAGTAGGGCATTGGTCACCACATGCTGCCAGAACAGCTTCAACGCTCCTTGGCATTGATTCTACAAGTCTCTGAGGTCGACTGGAGCAATGAACGAAATGCAGGTCTAACTGTGTTTTCTAGAGTCTTAAAGAGCAGACTGGGAGTCAGAGCCTTGAGCTGACAATTTCTAGTTTGGTTCAGGAGGCAGACTCCTATTCTACATTCAAGATTAGACTGAAAACTGTCCTCTTTGACAGGGTGTAGAATTGGGGCTGGCTCAGGTCAGCAGTAAACCTTCCCTATTGTTATGCCACTTTAAGCCAGTCAGTCCTCATTCTGCAGGTATCTCAACCTATGGGTATTTCTATTACTATTTCCACTATCAAAATTAACTGTCAGCAGTACATACAGCTGTTCCTGGTCTCGCTCTCATCTTGGGTTTTGAGGTCAACACAATTTTTATTTCCAACCAGAAATTTAATGTCTGACTTGTTATAGTTCAAAATGAACAAATCAACATAGTTCTCACATAACACTGACACAGAAAGGGTTAGAAAGCTTCTGATTCAGTCGTTAAATATGTTAAAATTGCTACCCATGCTGACCTTGTGCCTTCATGGACTTTGTTGCAGTATAATGTCACCTAATTTGTCACCATCACATCATACTGGGGCTTTCTGTTCTGGGGCTCTTGCCAAAAAGGCTAATTCTGTCACAAGGTTTCTTGCTTGGGGCTGTGTCCGACAATTTCCTTAACTTTCTGAACCAACAATCTGACATTCACACCCACTTCAAACTGTGATTGGTCAGCTGTGCAGAGGTGAGAAAAGTAAGCAGGGTTTGAACTTCTCTTTCAAGGACACTCTTGCCTCTTTGCACTACTGTCTTGTTATTTTTTCACATGAACAACCACGGGCAACAACATGGGCGTCTTCTGGGAGAGACAGCCTAAAAGACTGGCCCATTATCTCTGTATTGTAATGTTATTATGGTAACCTCGCTACAGCTCTTTACCCCAGGGTGACTGTCAGCAATGAACATTTCTCCCCTCCAAGCTGGTTGGACAACAAGTCATACAAGCTGCTGTGGGGCATACTTAGTCAGGCTGGATGTCTTTTTAAACTATGCTAAGCTAACTGGCTACTGGCTTTACATATTTACTGTACAGACACAATTTAGCTCAACAATAATCCTCTGTGCCCTTTTGTCCTGCAATGGTTCATCTAATAGTTACTTAAGAAAGCTAATCCTCCTTTAATCAAAACTCAGCCAGGTTACCCTTTCCTGACCGGCAGGAAGGTGCGTCAGAATAACAAGAAAAACTGGATAGTTACGAGCAGTGATTGCCAACATGGCTGAACAAGAAATAAACTAAATTAAAAGGGCTGTTTATATCGCTTAAAGAAAACCTGACTGGCACCTCAAAAAACAAACATAGCAATGAGTCACAGCAGAATTCAGTAACCAGCCATCAGAGTGAGGGTCAGCTGAGCCCGACTCATCGGAGCTTCACCACATGTGGCTGCCATATGCAGGGACAAACACAACAGCACAGGACAGATGGGCCAAAAACAAACCCAGAGGTCCAAGAGGCTGAGCTGTGTTGGGAAAGAACTGGACGCACTTTTGTGGCAAAACTCACATAAAAACCAAAAGCATCCGTGCTGTTGAAATTCTACCTTGTGTAAGATTTTGAGGCTACAACTCACATCATTTACTCACAATTTCATTTATAAGAACACATTTAAAGACGGGACACAGGAATTAATTTCTAATTATTTTAAAATGAGTATAAACTATTGAAAAGACTTGAATAACTGATACCTCATATTAGCTCCAGCTGAATGTTGGATGCATTTGCACAGAGCAAGCTGTGCTTTCTGTCCCCTATATCTACAGTAAATTATAGGATCACTTTGTGGCGAGTATAGGTCACAGAAGGAGGAATTATCACAGCAACCAAAACCTCTCTCAACTCTTTATATCAAGATCCTACAGTCTACAAACAGCTGTGTGCGACAAGCAGAACATCTTCCTGAGGATTTCCAGATTCAGCTAGAAAAAAAAAAGAAAACATCTTTGATACAAATCACATGTTAAACTGATTGTAGTAGATTCAAAAAAATATCTTGAAAAGATAAAGAAGTAAAGATCTACATACATGAAAAGTGAGCTGTCAACCAAAACTTGGAAGAGAAGCAATCTTGAGATTAAGTTTCAAGCATGGGAAAATCCTAGTGCTTGGCCCTTGAGGTTAAAACAATTTTGGCAAACTTCATCAAAGGCATTTGTGATTTTTGGAGAAGGCTGTGTGTACCTAAAATGTCTACCACATTTTTAAGGGAGCAGGGGAATTTGTGTTTTAAAGCTGAAAAAAAGAAGACTTCTGCTTGACAAATTAGGAAATGTTTATTCACTTTCTTGTCAAGAAGCAGATGAAGAGATCAATGTCACTTTCATGTCCGTGTGATAAATATGAAGCGACTGCCAGGTGATTAGCTTGACTTGGCAAAAACACTGGACACCTAACCTGGCTCTACTCACATTGCGTGTCACAACACATTCAGAAACACATTCAGAAACATAAAGGCAACTGTTTCTCAGACAGAGTCAGGTTAGTTGTTTGCTCCTGTTGGCGGTATTTATGCTAAACTGAGATAATCACTATAGTAGCATATAACGACAGGGATTGTATCAATCTCCCACACGGAAATGTTTGTTCCTTCAAAGATTTTTTTCATCAATGATGAATTGGAGGAACCCATTAACTTTTGGTCACAATCCACTAAAAGGAGCTAACTAATGGTGTTGCTATTTGGCAATATATTGCCACGTTGCCAGTGTTAGCATTACCTGTCTTGCCACGAGCTTCAGTCATCATCATGCATTTACGAGACAAGAGGTTGTTGAATAGATTGGACGTTACAGTACCGGAAAGTAAGAAGGCAGGCCTACTGAGCTAAGGCTAACTGGTTAGCATGTTCACTTCAGTAGAAGAAAAGAAGTGAGAAATAGAAGCTTAACAAAATGGTTGCTTTCCACAACTAGAGACAGCTCTTGGTGGTTAAAGAAATTGAACTCACAATGTTTCTTGTAGACTGGTAAACAACTTATAAATAGCTGTTCAGGCTAACAGCTATGTAGCAATAGCAAAACTTACAAATAGCTCCTTTGAACGGGCAAATCTAGGCATTTATTTTCAAATTTTTCTTAAAACTGCGAGAATTTTTCAACTCTTTCATCTATTTCTCAGGAATGCGAGTGTGTGTGAGACATCGTGTTAACATCTGGGACTTTGTACAATTTGATGGAATTCACAAACATAAGTAAGATTCTTTGGCCTTGTCAGAGTCTAATTTATCATGTCAGCGTAATTAATATTGGGTGAATGACTTGTTAAGATTGACGTTTTACAGGGCCAATGAGTCCAATGAGTCGTTTGATAGTGACACACTGAAAAAGTATTTATTGAGTACAACATGAAAAGTGTGGTGGGTTTTAATGGAGTGACAACAGGCAACATGTGAAACAGATGGTGTGTAAAAACTGCTGGCATCAAACCCAGCGCTCACCATCCTCCTCATCCTTCTCACTCACACCCCGTAAAAGAAGGTGAGAGTTTACAGCCACCTGATAAACAAAATCCTTTATTGAGTCATCATTTTCAAAAGTGATTGAGGATTTTCAGAAAATTACCACCCAATTTAATACTCTATTTCGTGTCAGTTTCTCATTTTCACTCATTTCTCACTGCTCATGTAATATATCATGGGACTATCAAAGGATTGTGCCACAGATTTTATGGATCTGTTTGTGAGGGCTGGTCTCATGTACTGTGCTCTAAATGCCATGAATATTTTTTCTAGTCATCAAGTGGGTGGGCCTTTATACAGCCTGCTTTACTGACAGGGCATTTACCATATAACATCACCAAGATCAGTATGTTAAAATATGACACAAAGCTATCTTCAGAAGTTAATAAATGAATACAATACCTCTGCTGAACAATATAATACCTGTGATACTGTGAACACCTCAAACACTCACACTCTGTAGCTCAAATCTACTGTCCTTAATAATAACAAAGACCTGTAAGATAAAGACTGGCCCCGATGCTGCCCTACACACCAACACAATGAATCCTTCAGCAAAGGAACCTGAGGAGTTTTACCACTTTTTTCCCTCCCTCCTCCCCAAAAGGCCCAGATTGATCAACAGTCTGAATCTACTTTAAGAGAATGCCACATGTGTATGTGTGTTGATTAAATGGCTCTCCTGCTGTGTAATTACAAATAAGCAACTTCATAATCATCACCAGCCTCTTCATTTGAACTCGTATGTTATGCTGTACAAAAACATGTGTACATGTGTGTGAGAGGGAGTGTTTTTTGTGCTTTTCACATTTTATTGAGACTTTCTGCAAATCATAAACAGAGTTCCTTCAACTACAACTACAATAAATGGGCTATCTTTACACACACACACACACACACCCGGTGTCTGGACTCTTTGCTGCATTATTCAGGAACCTTTTACTATGATTTATTCACAGTGTGACTGGAGCTCACACTCAGCCCAGCTCTGTGTGTGTGTGTGTGTGTGTGTGTGTGTGTGTGTGAGAGAGAGAGAGAGAGTGAGTGAGTGAGTGAGTGGAGAGTGAGAGAAAGTGGAAGTCAAAGTGCATGAGGCAAAGGCTGGAAAAAGAAATGAACAGTAAGGGATAGACATAAAGAGAGAGAGGGAAATATTTGTATTCACCGATACCTCTGTTACATCTGTGTGTTCAATATTAACCCAGAACCAGGAGACGGTAGCTACGCCTCACATTAAAGCTGAAATCACTTCCTTTTTTCTATATAGTGCCCTTTATTTTATTTGAGTTTCCAATATAAATAAATTTATCACATTCATAGTGGCCTTAATTTACTGCTCACTATTGAATGTCTCTCATAGAAGGAGACGTGAATGAGTGAACAACGAAGTGGTTCTGAACACAGCTAATGACTGAAATCATGAGGAAACAGCTGTCTGGGCCATGGCCAGAAAATCCACCTCACAGTACCTGTAAAGTTCACAGATCAAAATATTTAATCTCACCTGTTTAATCCATAGAAAAAACAAAGCGTGCAATGAGAAATCATGGTTTTACAAAGAATTATGTGCCAGACTATGTGTTGGTCATGTAGGACGCATCCCCTCTAAAGAAAAACAACAACAACAACAACAACAACAACTTCTACCCTACATCCTGCTGCCACAGCAAAAACCTAAGCAGGACAGTGGCAACACACTGATGCATGGATGGGAACATTACGATAATTATTTCCTGGCTTTTCTGTCACATTACTGTCAACTATTTGAAAAATCTCCTGTTAGCAGCTACAAAGCACTTAAAGTACTTTGTTGTTTTAGGGGGGAAAAAAAACAAAAAAACAGATGGTACACAGCTACAGTATGCTGGTCACCTACTGACTCTCAGATGTTCCTTTTTTGTGTTCATTTCCTAAAAGGACACAAATAAATCTAAAGTCTGGGATAATTGTTGTCAGTAATAAAAGTACACAATATATAATGAGCCCAAACAAGAAAAAGTCATCTGAATGCTGGTGTCATGAGGTCAGTGTGCGTATACCTTAGAGATGTCCTGCCCATCTATGCGGATGCAGCCAGTCTGAGGATCATAGAACCTGAACAAAAGACGCAGGATGGAGCTTTTCCCTGATCCAGATGGACCAACCTGTGCGTGCACACACAAAATTTAATTTGGTGCAGTCGAATACATTTAAAAGGACTGGATCACATAAAAACATATTTTCTCATTTATCTCTGGTGTATTAACAACAGTTGTGGTCCCTGATAATTTAGAACAGGTTGTGAACAGTGGGTGAAAAGTACAACATACTCAAGTATTGTACTCCAGTCTAATTTTGAGTTATTCTACTTGAGTACTGTATACTCTAAACTATACTGTAATCTATTCACTTTAAAGCTATAGTTGTTTTATGTTCCACATCACATTGTCACAATCACAAACAGATTGTTAAAGATTGAAGCAGTTGTTTTTCCTTAAATGCAGTTCTTTTATTTGTAGACTTGTTTACTCATTGAGACAAATATCTCAAAAATTAAGCAAACAAAACCAGTTAGTTTGGTAGAAGTGGCCCATTAAATAACACATGATAATAGGGATGTAAACAACATACCAGGGCGACTGTCTGTCCTGCCTCCACTGTGAAGGTCACATCTCTGAGAACCTCAGTGCTGCACACAGAAAAACAAAGGCATCAGTCGGGATCAAAGCAAACTCCATTTCATCTCTACATAAGGCTATTCAGGGCTTCGTTTTCACAGTAATTCCTGAAGGTTTGTGGATTCAAAAAAACAAAGGCTGAACATTTGAATATATTAGAATTGAAATAAATAGTAGAGATGTTCAGATGTTCATTTCAGAGTGAAATGGCTGATATATATATGCTTGTGTTGATAAAATGCATCAGCATTGGACTCCCTCCAGTGACATGAGGTCAACCAAGACGTCCAATTAATAAAAGTAATTTGTCTTTCAAAATAAAAGCTCCTCAAACACCAATTACAATTTCAATTGCTACCATTGTTGGTGACAATAGAAGAAACCTAATTATTTCAACTCGCACAGGTAACTCAACATAATGTGTCAAATGTTTCTTCATGCGTTCATTTAATATACTGGAGAAGGTTCATTGTAAACATCTTGGTCTTCCTGGAGACATTCTCTATATGATTTTGATATTTCTCTATCCAAACAATCAGGTTGTTTGCAATTGGCTAATCACTAATTTGTGTAATTATCTAAAATCAGATTAGGTTTACCCAGATAAAATAATTTGTTTTAACCATAAACACAAACTCGGTGGGCTGTGATGCTAACTATAGACTGCAGGGTCATAGTCATATACATTTGGCTTGCTGCACCGGCATCAGGCTGCATTTGACTGCCACTGTTTAAACAGATCAGTTTGTTTTTTCTGGTCTGTTTTCATACAGTTTGTATGTTCAATTGAGTCAAATCTGATCAAATTACAGAAAGCTGGATTTAAGCTATAAACAGATTAGTTATTGGCTACACACCCGGGCACGTAGCTGAAACAGACTCTGTCAAACTCCACCTGACCTGCTGTGAGCTGCAAGTCCTGTGCATCTTCAGCATCCTGAACCTGGGAGGAAGAGGAGGACAATTCACTTCTTAATTTATCAAAGATACTGAAAAATAGTTTGAAAATAAGTCTCAACATAAGATCTACCTGCTTTCCTGGTTCAATTTTATCAGTTTATGATGCTGTTGCCACAGCATCATAAATGTTCCAACAATTATTCTGAGCACTGTTACGATGCATTCATGTTGGTGTAAAAGCCAAGTTCAGTCTTGACTCTGAAAATAACTCAGACTGGGTGATAAAAAGTTTAGAGTTTAGAGTTTCACGCAAACTGAGTTAAGCTCAGTTTGATGGAGACCATCTGACAGGGTCAAAAAGCTGTTGCTAACTGCCAATTCAAGGTTAAGAATGAAGTGTCCAGTCCAAGAAAAAAACAATAGTCTTTTCGTAATAGTAATTTCCATTTCTGATGTTGAAATAATTAAAAGATTATTTGTTAATTTGACTGAATTGAAAAGAGAAAGACTGAGCAGGGTGAGAAGAGGCAAAAAGTCAGAATGAGAGAGGACAAAGTGGAGAGAAAAAAAAAAAGGTACACAAAGATACACAAACACTAAATGTTTTATCACGATCATGTGATTGCAAGCAGATATAATTTAGATTTTATTAATGTACAGTGTTTGTTAAAACTTCCCGTCCTGTGACAACATATGGGTCAGACGGGTCCAAGAGTCTGTTTCAGTTTGTTATAGTTGTTGACAAAAACATTAATAAACTAACATCGACTTTCCCCATCCCAGGGCTTTATGAAGCATTTATTAACTGTTTACATCCTGCTGAAAACCTTAAACAGGGAGTCATAAAGCGGGATTGCAGTTTGTTGATTTATCACCATCAGCTTTTGCAGCCCCCTGCTCCATCCTGACCTCCCTCTTCCACCTCCTCCCTGACTCCCCTCGCCTGCAGCTTCCCAAGCCAAAGAAAAGGGCCGCTGTGTTTTTAAGGTGCTCTAATGCTTTTGTCTACATTCATGTGGCTGTTTACCATATCAAGGGCCTGTGAATGTAGGAGCCTTTAGTGAGGCAGCCGGAGGACGTCTTTTCCCACCGAAACACACATACACACACAAAAACGGACATATCCACACACAGACTCTGTTTTAGTATGTGCATGCGCACAAATACACAACAGACAAAGTCACACACAAACACTTGTTGACCTCCTAATCCAGTGACCTCTGACTGTGTGAGTTTCTCTCCAAGCAGTCTGACAGTGAGTCTGAACACGTTCAGACTTTTCTATTCACTATTGTGTAATTATTGTATTTCATTTTACACTTTGTGCCCAGTTGTTATTTTATCATACCTAAATTATATTATTACACCAGATTATTATACCTAAATACATGACTACCCCAACAATAGCAATTTGCTACTACACATGCTAATAATAAACATAATAACTGGTTATCTTGGTTATATAACAAATGTATAGTAAATAAAATACTAAACAAATTAATAATATTTCATTACATTGTCAGTATTATCTGCTTCTTATTTTAACGTTATTATTCCAAAGGATGTATGGTCTGTAGCCAGGCATTAAACACATACCACACATGACAAACCTGATGACAATGAACAACATAATATTTAGACAAATAAAACTTATCAGAGCTTTTGTGCTGTGAGTACATCATATGGTCCACTGGCAACAAAGTTTTTAGCAAAGTAAACCTCTTAGGCACAGTGGAAACAAGCTGCGAGCTGTGTAAACAAGTGGATTATTATTTACACATCCAGCAGAGAGTTCGATATGTACTCTGTTTTAGCTCTGTGTTTGGTCTCCACCTGCCCCTGAGGGGAAACATCTTGCTCTTAACTGCTAAATGCGCCACCATGTTCACCAGCCTCCCTCTCTAACTGTGTCTGTCTTGTTTGCTGCTAAGCAAGTAGTGGACAGTAAGTTCTTTTGCAGTTTTTGCTCTGAAAACAGCTGCAGCAAAAAAGAACGCAATGAGAAACCACGACAGTGCAGCTCTGATCTGGACACAAACAACGAGCTGGAACTTAAAACCAAGGAGCAACAGATTCAGACGATAACCCTCCGGGTTAATCAGTGCAAGAGACCGCTTTCACATTGTCATATGATACATTGGGCTTTATTTTGATGATTATAAATATCATTGAAATGGGTGTAATTGATATTTAACAACTGATATGTTATATTCAGTTTATTAACACTGACTGTGGACTGTTTGTACTTACTTTGCCAACATGAATGACGCTACATTAAAACTATACACGCAATACACTTTGCAGAAGATGACTCACCTCTTGCTGCTCTGTTAACAGCGCCAACATGTTCTCCATGTCAACAAATGCACTCTGAATAAGCCTGCAGACACACATGATGCACAACCACTGTTATTAGATGCAGTAACATTGGTAGCATCAAAATTACAAGAATTAGTGATGCTAACAGAAGCACTTGGCTCATCCTAGATTAATATACTGTAATAATAGACAGTATATGTGCTGATATCCATCCACAGCCACCAGAAATAACAGCCATATCAATACAGACAGGTTATGATTACAGATTACAGTAAAACCAACCAGAACAAACAGTATTGAACTACAGATCCTTGTTTGTTTTATCACAGGGTCAGTGATTTGCCTCCTGTCCTGTCTTCTCATCTCACCTGTAGTACGTACCAAACCAGTTCAGAGGGGTGTACAGTTGGATGATGTAGGTTCCAAACAGAACATAATCTCCAACCTGAGGGAGAAGGAAACACATACAGCTACTCAACCTACAGATTTCCCCATATAAAATTACTGATCCAGAAAGATTAATGGTTATTGTAAGTGACTGTTAACTAGCCACCCACAGGGAAGAGTCTCACACAGTTTTTACCACTTGTGAGCAGCTAAACCAGCTGACAGGGTAAAAATGACTCACTGTATCATTGTTTTATAAGGTCTTGCCTGAGTCTCATTTCTAAATCACTATAGGCCAAATCATCAACACCATATACGAGGTCAAAGAGGTCGACTCCCAAGTCCCTTACTGCCACATAATGTCTGACTTACAGAGATCATGGTCGAGCTGCCTCTCCACATCACTGTCAAGTCTGTGGTTGGCGGATATGCAAAGAGCTCATGTGCAAGTGACGAAGGTTCTGCATTGTGCGTCACAGTCAACTGGAAACAGACGTCATGGCTGCGTCATGGTTGTCTCAGTTACTAATGTCAAGTGAAGTGAACTCCATTAAAATAAAGTTTAATATCTATCAACATCTTCTTGTGGTTCAGTGGTTCACTGATCTATTACATCACCATCGTTCAGTTGCTCGTCTGAGTGTCATCTGATGTGTAACCTTTTTTTAATCACATTATCACCTCAGGATGAAGATCTATTTTGCAACAAACCCCTGTGTGCAGCAGACAGAAAAAACAAGCACGCAGCATCACAGTCACGTAACACTCGAGTTTTAAAATCCTTCATTCCATGCTGATACTTTTAGCCAACAAAATGAGGTGCAACGTTTGGGAAACACCAAATACACAAATGGGGCCAAAATCTGACTTAAAAACCACAGTTTGTAAATTTAAGGAGGCAACGGTCAGTAAACTGCATGTCTTATGATCTCAATCCTGGATTATACAGGTTTTATTGCTCACTCATACCTGGAATTGTCCCACAGAGACCAGGTAGGCACACAGCAGAGACCCAACCAGCAGCCCTGATCCTATGATGACATTCTGGGTTTGATTCAGCAGAGCGAGCGATGCTGAGCTCTTCCACTCACACTGCTGCAGAAACACAACCAACACACATTTTAATAAAATAAGAAATGAGGAAGATTAGACATATTGATTTGAATTGTTTTAGACAAAAATATGTTGGGTTTAGCTCCATCAGCTGTCAGTCTACTATCTGCTGGTCCTACTTACTTGATATTTTACAATGGCTTCCTCAAAGCAGTTCACTTCATAATCCTCAGCATTGTAATATTTCACCTGTGAAAGTAAATAAAGTCTAGGATGAAGACTGAAAATGGTGAATAAAAATTCACCATTGTAAATGTTAAATTCCCAAAATGACCAGCAACTGCAATATGTACAAACATTTTAGACAATGATGTAGCATTGTAAGAAATCGAGAAAAACACCACCTGCACTTGTGTCACCTCAAAGCTGTGTGTTTCCTGAAGTACTACAGCCCTCACCTTGACACTCTGGCTCACAGTGACAGAGCAGTGCTGTTCAGCTGTAAAACAAACAGAAGTTGTGCAGTGGTGTTATCTACCGTCTCAAAGTTGAGCAGCGAGTCCACAGCTCTGGACTTGGCGTTGTTGTCTTGATTGTTCATCTCTCTCCTATATTTCGTCCTCCACTCTGTGATCAGGATGGTGCAGGCTGCAGACACAGAGCAGTCTGATGCTTAAGCTTAAATAATTCAAAGTGTAAACTGATGCATTACATTTAGTTATTTTTTCCCTTTATTATAGAGAAATAGTGAAAGAGAGACAGGAAAGCAGAAGGAGAGAGAAGGAGAGGGGTGACATGAAGCAAAGGGCCTTAACGGTACATGCTCTACCCCCCAAGCTGCTGATGTATCACATTTAGTGTTACAGTGTACATTTATATTTCTATAAGTCATAACAAACCACATTTAGTTGATTAAGTTAGGAAGATGAGGTTTTATGAAGCTTTGCTGAAAGTGTCAAATCAAATAGCTCCTGGATTTGACTATAACATATCTAGTGGATGTGGTTACTCATAGTTCTTTCATGGCCGTCATCCTTCATAAAAAATGCTCAGTTTGCTTTTAATGAAAAAAATTTGTTGTTGTGCTCATATTCATAGAGATCGAGGTTTGACGTTATATTATCAAACCTTTACCCATTATTGCATTTTCTAATATACAAAAAGGTCATCCTATAAAAACCTGCTTCTATTCTCCCACCATTTCTTTCCCCGCTGCTGTTCTGATGAAAGCAACTTGAATAGATAATGAATACAGAGGCTTGTTATCTCAAGATAATGTGTCCTGATATCCACAAAGGGACAAAAAAAATAACTAAAATTGAAAAAAATAAAAAAACAATAAAAAAAACACTCAAAGTACACACACACACACTCACACTCTAACTTACTGAGGTAGAGCACCATGCAGGTGAAGACTATGAGTCCAAACCAGATGCTGAAGTAGGAGACGAAGTAAATGATGGCAATGATGATGTCACAGATGGTCGGGAGGATACTGAACAAGATGTAACTGCAGATAAAAACAAACAGTCACAGGTCAATACTACAATACACTACATGTATGTTTGGTCTCATTGTACTGCAGCTGAACCTAAGTAGAAATCATGCCCTGCTCTGGTTATTGAACCCAGGTCATGTGAGTGGAGGCTTATCGTCTCCATCTATCAGCCTCCACCTGTCCTACCTCAGCAGGTTGTTGATGGAGGAGGTGCCTCTGTCGACACTCCTCAGAACGTCCCCGGTGCGTCTCTCTAGGTGCCAGCGCAGAGACAAACCATGCAGGTGCGAAAACAGGCGCACCTACCAACACAACACAGCAAACAAAACATTACTCACTTAGACCATGTCCAGTGTAAACCAGCTACATAGGTAATCTCATTATTTAAACTGTTGTAGAAAATAAAACAAGTAGTAAACATCAATTTTGGATGTATTACCTTTGTTTCATCTACATATAGTTATTTAGATAATCGGACTGATCTGTTGTCTTCTCTCGCTGATCATTTGCACAATCAAGTTTCTGACCCTATGATCATTTATGCTGAGGTCTTCTCTTATCACAGTAATTGTTATTACGGGTTATAACAAACCACAATAGTTGGAATCATAAAGTCTATCTAATTGAGACCCTTAACAGTGAGAATTAAACATTAAAGTGAAAAAGACAGAAAAGTGAAACAACACAGGAAAAAACAGAAGATAAGAAGAAGTGTTAGTGGCACCTGAACGCCTCTGCTAGTGAACTGCTGAACTCTGATCCACAGAAACTGGCGAAGGTTGCTGATGAAACCAGACGTACCTACAAAGAAGAGAGTGAAATGTCAATGAATTTCACTCACACCGACAGGAGCTTCAACACCACTTTATTTTGTGCACACAAACAAAGACACACATTTCTCTCTACATATGAACACACACTTGTGCACCTGCCCCTCCTCCTTGTAGGAACTTCAGCAGTGTGTAGATGCAGACTGTGACAATCAGCGAAGTCCAGTTGCCTCCTGCAGAAAGCTCATTCACTGCACAGACACACAGACACACACACACACACACCTTTAACAAACTGTTGCATATTTACACATCCATCAGCAGAATTCTTTTAGCTCTGACTTTGGTCTCTACCTGAGAGAAATATTTAGCTATTTGGCTGCTGAATGCTCCACTATGTTCACCAGCTGGTCTCACAGCCAAAACTGACACTATGAGAGCGCTGAGATTGAACCACAACAGTAGAGTTGCACGCAGACAGCTAAACAAACAAAGTTCTATTAAGCTATGGGGAAATGCACGTTCAGGCAGAGATTTTCAATGGGTTTATCACTGTTTATCACTGTTTCTTTATCACATGTCATTTGATAGTTGATAAAAGTATCTATACCACTTTAAATTCATAATATTTCTACAACCAAATATCCAGACAGTCGTGAAAACACTCACACACTTTCTGCCACACAGACACACTCTCATTCACATTCATTACCATTTTGTACAAGTGCTGGGAATCAGGTTAAAAGGAAAAAACAGACAGAGATAAATAGGAGGAGGGGAGGAGGAAGAAAAACAGAAGATCCAGACAGACAGAGAGACTGAGTGAGAACAGAAGAGAGAAAATTAGATAAAAAGATTGAGAGAAATGAATAAGAAATGTGTGTATTCTATACTCTTTAACTTTCTAGTGTGTGTTTTCAGCGGGGGGCATTTTCAACTCTTTGGCATTGGGTCCTGGAGTCGGAGGGTGGGAGGCGGGGTCGGACCCAGAGACAAAACGTCTGTTGTACCGGTGTGTTAACTCCACGAAAAAGGCCGCTAATGCTGGCTAAGCATGACTGGCAGGAGGGGTGACCTCCCAGAAAACCCTCTGCACACACATACACACATGCTCGCACGCACACATACACATCAACAACAACCCCCCCCCTCTTCCACGCCTTCCTCATCACACAAAGCACTGCTCAGCACTGGCTTATACTTTCATGTAGCTCCAAAAGCCAAACGGGCAGTTTTCTCAAAGGAAAAGTAGCTAAAGACAAACTGAACGCTGACTTCCTCTGAAGTGGAGACTTCTGGGTCGTTGCCTTGTGGTGGATGCAGTCCTGCGTACAAAATAGCGGACAAAAGACCTTGGCAAATGATGACACACCCTCCTGTTGTGCGCCAAAACTCATCCTTCGCATGTGAAAATGAAGGTTGGCTCCACCTTAAAACCAATCCAAAGATCTCACCCCACATAGCTGATCTGTTTTAAAACAAATGATTAAACCAGTTTATTGTGGTGTACGTTACATCTATCTATTCAGTACCTGTATAAAGTCACTGGTCAACCCCCTCGGCTCCCACAGCCCTGATTTGTTCAGCCACTGAATAAATCAAGTAAAACAAAATGGTAATTAAATGTGATTATCAGGGTAAGCAGGGAGTAATCATAACTGGAAGTGGTGGGACGATGGGATTAAAATCTGTAAATAAAACAAAATACACAAACTATTTTCAAACTACTAACGGAGAGGTTCAGATTTTCACATCAGTCCCTCTGAAAGATTGAGCCATACCTACACCTTAGTGCTAAGCAAACTAACCATTTAAAAGCTATCTGAGGCTAATGTTAATAATAATGGCAATACAACCTTCTGTGTGGCTAACGGTGCTGTAGCAAGTGGTTACTGCTAAGTCTGCCACCTGATAACATCTATTCCACTCTTTGTTGCAGTTACCAACTACATCCAAACCTGCTAACAACAAAGGGTTCTGCCATCCAGCTACTCTGTCTTAGTTTTGTTTGACTCATACTTTGTAAAAGATGCATTTTTTTAAATTTTACATTTATTAAGTTGAAAAGGCAGTCAAGCCAAGTCTCATATTGAATGTACGCTGCTTCTATGTATCTGGCCATCTAGCCATTATTTTTAAGTGTTGGTCCCACAAAGACAAATAAACTGATGGATGAAAACAATGACACAACACTAACACTTCCTCTTAACACATCTAAAATCTGAGTTGATAAATAACCAAAGCAGTTGCATTCAATTGTGAAAATCTATTAAATTAGGTTCTGGATGATGACAAACTGTCATGACTCTCTGGTTGAACTTACACTGTAGAACTCCATACAATTTGCTGAAGATTCAAATGAAGGATAAAAAACCAGGACAATCACATGAAAACATGTGAACCACTCGAAAAGATTGGAGCACACCACCATCTAGAGTTTTAAGAGCATAATGCAGCAGCCCAAGTAAGCGACAGCTTAGTTTTAGTTGCTGTTATGTTGCTTTATCTATTGAATTCTATAGTTAATATAAATAACAGATTTCACTGCCCAATATTTCTGACGTTCAGATATCTTAGAAGTTATATTTGAAAACTTCTTGGTGCATTTATCATAAAATAGATTAACACGATCTATCATACTTTCATAGTTTTCATCTGGAAAGAGAGGCCTCTCTTTCAGTTTTTGTAAATATTACTACATTTTTAGTTTTTTTCTCAGATTCAGGAGAACTAATAAGAATCAGGTTCTCTTTTTCATTAACAGCAGTTGTGTTTTCATTGCTTACCAATATTCTTGGAGTAGACAGGTACCAGTACATTGACCAGCCTCTCTGCAGCAAGCAGGCCCACACACAGCAACACGACTCCCTGCAGCGCTGTAGTGCCTTTGGGCCACACATATGGCAGCAGCAACATTACTTTCTTCCCGAGACCTCGCCAGGCAGACGGCAAAGAAGAGGGGGAGGGAGAGGAGGAGTGCTGAACCTAAGGATAAAGAGGGAGAAAGTAAGAAGAGTGCACTGATGCTTCCCCCACCACCCCACTGTCCATATCCTGACACTACCCCATGGGAGTGAGAGACCCCTAATGGGCCCCGAACAGATAGACCATGCAGACTGCACCACTCATATCAAAACATGCAATTCATATCAAAAACTCTTCCAACACCTGTTAACTCATGTGCTCAAACCAAGCAAGCTAAAACTATAATAAACCAAGTTATTTCTCCCACTAAGAGAAAAGCTGCAAAACTCATGTACCTCAACAGCCAGCTAATAATAAAGCAATGACTTTTTTAATAGACAGGAATCAAGCCATGTAACTCATGCCAGCAGATTTGAGAGTTGCCAACGACAATCTTAATAACTCTATAGATAATTAATCCAGCAAAACTCACCTGTCGACCAGCATCTTCATCCTTCAGCTGAAGAAATGCATTCACATCAGCAGACACACTGATGAACTGAACAGACTGTTCTGAATTTTGCCGGGTGTAGCCGTGGCCAGGTGATAACACAGGTCAGCATCACAGTCTGACAACAAGGTGTTCGACAGGGCAGTTCCAATTCTTCCTCATCTATGGCTAGCAAAACTGCTCAGCCGTTAGCCAGCCGTTAGCCAACCGTTACCCAGCCGTTAGCCAACCGTTAGCTAGCTTCGGTCAAGTGCCTCGCGAAGCCCTTCCCTGCCTGCGTGAGCCCTTTGAGTTTAGATCTCAGTCTCAACTTGTTAGATATTTCTTTTTTATATTTAAAACTTCGCATGAAAATTGATTAAAGACTCCAATGTCAATTTCGCCGCCATTGGCCGCCATTTCCGTCGGCTCCCAACATTCGCAGTTGGTTTTCGCTAGTTAGCCTCCCCGCCGAGAAATGCCGTTGCTTATTGGTTGATAATGGTGACATCACCTTTGGGCGTCACAATGGCCACAAAAATCCAATTTTTATTGGTCAATTTTGTTGTCTTTCTATATTTGTGCCAATGAGCGGGGCCAGGGGGCGGGGACAGGAACTAACCGGAACTAACTAATAATAATGTATAAATTATTTCAAATTTTTAATTTGTAATATTTTATTTATTAGAAATGAGACGATGTGTTCAGACTGAGCTTTAATTTTCAAGTTAAAAAGTAAATTTTCTGCCTTACAAATTTTACTGCTAAGGAGCTGCTATGAATGATAGTTGGCATTAGCAGTAATTGATCCTCATCCAGACAGGCTGTAATGGGCCAAGTGCTATTGGGATTTTTGTCCAATATCTCTAATTTGACGCATGGAAGTTTTTTCTGATCTGACTACATAATTTGACAGTGTCTTTCAAACCTCTATAAATTACATTCATTAGGAAACATAAATCTAAAGTGAAGTGAAGTGAAGGTTATTGGTTCAGGGAAAAGTCATGGTTTGGGTTAAAACAGCCACTTTGTTAGCAGAATTAAGTAAAACCTCCTGGTGTAGGGTTAATTGAGAGTGGGGCGCCTATCAACACATTGAGTCTTAAACAAAAAGTGATCGCTCACCATCTTAAGGGTTTGTCCCTCTGTTAATAACGTAAATAACGTTCCCCTTTCCCCCTAACAAACATTTGTGGGCTTTATCTTGTCAGCCACACACAGATGTTGTTTTTGGGGCATTTGCTGAAACAAATGCTTTGGTTGTTCTTGTTGAAATGGTGGCATTTTGCCCCCATTGGCCACAAAGGGGAAACTATGAGCCCAATCTTCAGTCTATGCTTTGGACAAACATTCAATTTACAACACTAACAATTTGTATGAAGGATGACCTTCTGACAATGTTTTTCTATTATCTCACAAAGAGACTAATGATGATACAAAAAAGTTGTATTTTTGTGTTCAAACCAACAATTCACTGAGTAAAAGTTTCTATTGTGCATCTGAAACTAAAAATTTGTCAAATAAACAACTTACCTCCACATTTACAACGTGTTGTTTTCCTCCTCGTCCTCTCTTCACACCGATGTCTTCCATCTGATTCCCCTCCAGTTTATTTTGGAGTGAAACTCATTTCTTCAGCAGCCAAACAAACCACAGTGCAAACCTGGTTATTACAGGATTACAGGCAAAGATTTCATTAACCGAGGCCGTATTAGTGCCTGAGAGTTTGACCTGCTGTGATGGTTTTCAAAAGCAGTCAGAGTGACTACAAACACACACACACACATTTCTGTTGTGTTTTGAGCTTTGAGTTCAAAGTAGCCGTGGTCAGCATTTTGCTTTGACCTGGGAGCAGGGCAGTGTGTGTGTGTGTGTGTGTGTGTGTGTGTGTGTGTGTGTAAAAGAGTATGTGCTTGTGTGTTTCAAAAAACAGAAAATAGACTTATGAACACAATGTGGTGAGAGAACTGTTGTAAATACTGTAAAAAAAAGATTAAATATAAAATGAATATGTTAAATACTATTTATATGATATCATACAAACTAATAAGAGCTTAGCAAGTTAAATTGCTCGTATTTAAGTTAAAGCTGGTTTTCTACAACATGTACAAACCTGCATACAGGAAAACACAAATTTATGGTTCACTTTTAATCAAACTATGTTTGGTGAGATTTTTTTTAACAGGACATGTATTCAAATACATGGTGAAAACTATTGCTTTCTATTATCAGGCGGTAGTTGTACCATTCAGCCTTTAGTCCAGCTATTAACTTGCTTGGTCTCTACAAAGGAAATATTTGACTTTACAGCTGCTACATGTGACCCAAAACAGTAAGGTTTCTGAAACTGTAAAGGCCGTACCACTGTTTTCACATTCTCATTTATGATCATAAAAAAATATTTTATTATTCCCTGTATCATTCCTGTAGTCCTTCAACCCTAAACAGCAAGAATTATATTAATAATATTATCATAAATTAAATTACATTTCTAAAGAGAGTTGAAGATGTGACTGGCTGTACTGCTTCATGTCTCAGATTTGTAGCTTTGGGTCAGTTAAAGCAAAGTAAACACATTTCTAGTTTTATTGTTATAATGTACAAAGCTGTTGAGCTTGAAAACAATGTTGAGCTAGAAGTTTAATTCCAGCTCAAAAATGTTCTGGGCATTTCGATAATCTTACTGAGTTCAGTAAATACTCTGAAACACACAAGGATCAAGTTAAGTAGCAATGTAAAATTTGTGGTTTGTTAAGATGTTGACTGGATGATTGATTCGCCCAGTTGCACTTTCTTCTATGTCAACAATCAGCTCAACTATAAAATGTTGTGGCTTCACCCAGAGGGGACACATTTAAAAAAACAAAACCTTTACACAGAGGTTTGAGAGAAAGAGAGAGTAAAAACCAGTGATACAAACAAGCAGGTTCTTTATTAGTAAAGAGTAACAAACCAGCAGGTTGTCTGGGGTAAGAAGAGGCAGCCTATACAGGAGTGTGCTGCTTCACACAGCGACATGAAGCCATCAGCATAACGTTTCTCTATGGACAAAGCTCAGCATGGACACGATCAGGATACAGTGCGGACTCGCATTCAACGGGGTGCAGCCACCACGGTGCTACGTGGCTCACCAAGCCATGACAGATGCATTGTGGGACTGGGACTGAATCGACGCTGGGACAGTCTGTTAGGCCTGAAGGTCTGTCTGCAGTGGGTTTGATCAAGCAGTGACCTCTGACTGCAGCTGCACAGACATGCAGGTTCATGACTCTTGTCCTGGTTAAATGTTTTCTGGTCTCTGGGTGATTCTGGACAGTAATGCTCACAACCAAACCTCCTCCCACTGCACAGTATGTTGAGAGGAGGTCTTCAGTGCATTCACATCTACATTTTTACATCAATAATATCTACAATATATTTGGATGTGATCCACATATTCAAAATAGGCATCCTCAGATGATGATGCTTCTGAATATCTCTTTAGCTCCAGTTTTGTAGCAGTTACTTTATCGTGGTGCCAGTCGCTAAAATTGAGCTGTAGAAACTTTCACAACAGACTGGTTAAATTTCCGCCTTAATTTACCACAGTCAAGAGTTGAGCTTCAAGGTGAGAGCAGGCCGCAGTTGTGCACCTGGATAAGAAGCGTGTTAGCCATGATCCACACACAAAGGACACATGGATGGAACCGATGGAACCACTGGATCATTGAACTGGACAGTGACAATATCATTTGCAACATATTTTTGACTCAAATACTTTGATTCAGGACCCGACTGACTGGAACAACTTTTCTTATGAAATATGCTGTGGGTTAGACTGTGCAGGTCAAACACAGGTTAAAAGAACTGGGGAAAAACAACTGACAAAACTAATACCTTACATACTGTACAGTGCTACTGCATTATTAAACTTTAATTCATCCATTCTCCATGTACAAGCTTCCAACTGGGCACCAGTCCAAATCCAAAGGGCCAAACTGGAAAAAAATAGACTATTCAGAGATTTTGATTGTAAAATACTACTAATAATAAAAATCTCACTCCAGGGGTTGCACATAAATTTCAAGAAGAAAGAAAAACAGACTTCAACAGACCTCAGAGCTTAAATATTCAGGTGAACTGCTGATATCAAGTGTTTTTTAAGGCTGGGCTCTACCTTAGACCTCATAAAGACCCTGAGTGCTAGGCTCAAATACTGAAACACAGGTTTAACTTACTCAGTTAAAATGTAAACAGAGTAAATGAGGGCCTCAGGCTCTTGAAAGATAATGCACTCGTGTCATGTAGGACCAAAGCTGTGAAGTCTGAACATGTGAATCATTGGTTGTCCAAAGATAGGCTCAGTTTCAGGTCTTACAATCCGGTTTTCATGCTTATTTGTGAGAATAAGCTTCAATGGTTAGTGTCAGTAGATGAAGATTTACATTTTTTTAACGGTTTTTCTAGCATAAACCAGTGGCAGTAAAAATTCAGTGATAACAGATTTTCTGTGGCAGAAAATGTCCCTGCTCAGTGAAGTTGCAAGGTATGGAAGCCCAAAGTGTTAACTATTAAATAAGGACGTAATGTGACAAAATGCATTATAGCCACGAATTTATGCAATAATTCAATAAATAATAACAATTCTATGAATTTATTCTAACCGGTGTTGTTTTTAACTTATTAGTACTATTTTTTTAAATGAAAAGAGGCAGATCTACTTATGACTGTGCCGTTCATTTACTACACTACAACTTTCTGTTTATATAATAATAAATCAATCCATGACATTTTTATTTAACACCAATAGTTTTTCCTCTCAAAATGTCTTTTTTTTGGCCATTTTTATCTCTTTTTTTAATCATTGCCATTTTCATCAATAACAATTATCTGTCTTTCAGGCCAAGACAAAATTCTATGATATAAAATATAATATTGAGCTGAGTTTTAAAAGTTGTTTATTTCACAAATTAAATTAAATTAAATTAAATGTTATTTGTCTGCATTGCTCTTTATGAACATTTCTTTAACTTTAATTGATTGACCTGACTTTAAGTTAACTTAAGTAACTTTCATTCATAATATTGAACACTTTGGGTCTCCATACAAAAGACCAGGTTGAAACACACAATTAGCTGTTAACTGTAGTTTTTATATTGATTTTTAGCCATTTAACAGAAAGTTGTTCTGTGTATTATGATGATTAAAACCATGTTAATTGTAATGCTGTGTATGTTTGGGGGCTATGGAGCAGAGCAGTGGCTCAGCATTGGATCAGCTGCTTCATTCATATCATTCATTCATCAGTGGCTTGACTTTCAGCTGATCACATTCACACTACACATGTATGATGGACAAACAATGACATAAGAATAAATGAATTAATTAATGCAGAAATAAATAATTAAATACATAAATAAATGCAAAATAAAAACATTCTGGCAATGAAAAAAATGCTATTTCGGTATTTATACATTTATTTATATTTATGTCATTATTGTCCCTCATACACATATATCATAATTTCATTGCTGAAATACTGACACCAACGTCATTTCCTACTGTGACTCCTTTTATAAGCCCAACTTTCTCTTTGTAGCTTTTGTTGTTTGTTGTATTTATTGTTATTTAGTTAGGATTTAATATTTTTGTGTCTGTCTTAAGGGGGAATTCATTCTTCATACAAAATCCTCATTGCATTTTTTTGAGTAGTCCCTCAAAGATCAGAGTTTTATCCACAAAATCTGACTCCAAAACCAAAATGGTCCTTGAATTAAGGGTCTCTGGTTCAAATGCTACCATTTTGATCAGATAACTGTGTCTCATAAATGTCTGGAGGCAGGAACCTTGTGTTTCTTACCTAAAATTTCAACTTGAAGGATTTGCTCTTTGGCATCGCTGCCTTTAAGAGGCTGAAATTTCCAGGTTTAATCTCAGGAAGGCTGCAGTTTGTCTGTTCACAGCCAGAGCGCTTTAGTTCAAAAGATGAAGCAGAAGCAAAATGTCCCAAACTTCTCAGGACTAATCCAAAGTCCCTGCTGAGAGGATGAACAGCTTTCAGTGGTACCTGAATGGATAAACACAAACTATTACATTTGCAGATTTGTATAGATGTTGTTGTACAAGACATCAAAGGAGAAAGTTGCTTCTATTGAACAATGGTTTTCTTACATTTGCACCATTCTGCATCCCCATCTGCATGAAAATAAATGCTTACTATTGTAGTAGACTAAATGCTTACAGGGGAATTGGAGATGTAAAACAGACAGGGGGCGGGTGGGCGCTTTGAAAGCATTTGGTGAAAGCAGAGGACAGCACTTGTAATGGCAGAACACATTCTACAAGAAATTACATTCATCGATAGAAACAGGACGGCAAACGGACTCCTCTGTCTGCCAACCACAGCAGCCGCTAAATCCAAGAGCTGTTCAGCCGCCACATGAGCTATTTCACAAGCCAAGAAAATGAGACCCAAACACTACAGTTGGTGATTCACCACAGCGGCTGGTAGACAAATGTACAAACGGAAAAAAGTCTCAGGGTGGAGTTCATCTCCCACCTTCACACCAAATGTCACAGGTTTTTTTTTTTTTTTTTTTTTGTTCTGGAAACAGACAGATTTCTAACCTGGTTTCTAAACCATCCCTGGTGATTTTACATGCAGGTTTTCCCTGATTATTCTACTGTTTTGTAAACTACCTAAGCAAGTTTTTGTAAACAGTGATATGAACAAACTGTGTGTCCTTCAGAACAGATTTCATTCTCCACGGTGTCTTTTCTGTTTTCATGAGTCCTGCGTTCAGTCCTCAGATTTTTAAATTCATTTTTTCTCCTTCCTTGTCGTGATGTCTTTGGCCCATTCAAGCCAGTTCAGTGTATTTCATGACAGTTCAGTCCAGCGTGGTTCAGTACAGCTCAGTCACTGATCTGATGTAAACCCCAGCAGTTCACTACGACACTAATCTGAGAGTAAATTCTGCTGCTGCACAGTTCAACAGTGTATTTGAGTTTGATTTACATCAGCTCCACTTAACTCAGACCAGACTGGTCCACGTCACCAAGGTAAGTATGATGCCAGTGTCAAGCTCTGCACTGAAATAAATAAGGAAGAAATAAGGAATCAATAAGTTAAAGGTACATCACAGCAATGTTCAATGCTGTTTCATCCAGTCCAAAAATTTGTGATGTTTTTGTGTTAGATTGAAGCTGCTGGAATTATCCAGGAATCCTGTGGCCACATAAACAGGCTGTTACAATTCACACCAAATGGACAAGAAGAAGAAAACATCCTGTTTTTGGTGTCCAGGTCTCTTATTTGCCGAACATTTGGAGACACGTTAGGACCGAACTTTTCAGTTTTGAGTGAAGTTTCTACTTTTGCCATCGACCCTGGACCGTCTCTGCTCATGTCAGATATCTGAGTCCCCATGAATCAACAACGTTCTCATAGGTCCCTATTACACTGTTCCTCAACCTCACTATTCCTAATTAACATTGTGTCACTGAAGATACTGTCCGGTAACATGGACTGACAGTCGCAGGTTCGCACCCCAAAGGCTGAAAATCCTGTCAGTGCTATAGAGCAAGACACTGAACCCTGACCCTGTTCAACTCATGATGTACCCAAGGAAATGAAAACCAACGTCAGAGATTCACCTTTTCTAACTACTCTAATACATAACTTAACATAACACAACATAAATAGATCAGTCTGATTTCATCTGACGCTGATCAGACTCTTTAATCTTCTTTCTTTTTAATTTAGCTGAAACTAGATGTCTACAAACACGTAACTAACACATTTGTCACAGTCTACAATCATTTTTGTTCTGGACCAATTCATGTCACCGGTAAACATTGATTCTAGTTTAAAATATCAGAGTGTCCTCTAGTGGCCAAAACCTTTCATTACTCTTCCACTTCAGCCGAATCCACTGAGCCTGGCTGGTAATATGCCCCATGGTGGTGCAGATTCTCAGGTCAGTCCCAGCACTGCCCAAGTGTCCCTGAGCAAAACTAAGATTAGCTCCACACTGGGATTAACTTGACAGGCAGTTGCCTTTGATAAATATATTTTCCCTTGTAAAAATAAACATTTCAATGTAAATTAAATCAAATATGTTGCCATTATTTTGCTCACAGTGGTCACTTTCTCAACTTGGAGTGGGTTCTTTGGGTTTTTATGGGGGCATCTAGGCAGTAGGTAATTTTTGATACTAGGAAAACAAACACCTGATTAAATGTTGGTCAACAAATATAAATTTTATAGGCATAAATTTAATGACTTTTATCTGCGTGTAAAGTTTGGTCTAGAGATGTCAGATTGGGCCTTGTGAGAAGATTAAATCTCGCACCACAGAAACCGAATCATTTTCCCCCTCATGCATTGATAAAGATAATTAAATGCTTAAAATATATTGTGGTGTTATTATTGGTTCCCTGATGGACACAGGTGGATTTATTTCCTCTCCGTCACAGTGTGTTGCCCATGCTGCTGCTCACCAGCCCTTTGATATTGGTGATGGGCCTAACGTCGTGCAGCTGTTTTCTTCGGTCAATGAATGTGGCCAACCGTGTCGTGTC
This sequence comes from Rachycentron canadum, assembly GCA_038496675.1. NCBI lineage: Eukaryota > Metazoa > Chordata > Actinopteri > Carangiformes > Rachycentridae > Rachycentron > Rachycentron canadum. Next base: position 3,116,478 of record CM076658.1, read on the forward strand.
CAGAGGCGTCTTGGAGTATTCCCCACCATGTGCACCCCCACGACCCACCCACGGGTGCTGCAGACAGGAGGTGGCACTTGGCCTCTTCCTTTGATCCTGCTGCAGCACAGAAGACACGAAATCCCTCGCCGCCTGGCTCACATCCCGGAAGTATTCATCCGGGAAGCAGAAGTCCAGGCGGCAGATGTTGACACAGGTTTCCTCCGGTGACTCATCTAGAAATGGGGAAACGCCACTGAGCATTACGTAAGCCAGCACGCCAATGCTCCACACGTCTGTGGCAATGGAGACTGGCGTCCCACGGATGAGCTCAGGGGCGGCAAACTCTGGGTTTCCAAGCAGGAGGTGGACGTAACGGCGGTGGGCCGATAGCTGGACAGCATCGCCAAGGTCAATGAGCTTAATGCAGGGGGTAGGAGAGTGGAGGTCGACCATGATGTTCTCCGGCTGGAGTAAAAAGAAAAAGACGTGCACCATGAAGACCAATTCTGTAGATATTTACTAGGTGTGTAACAATTCATCGGCTACATCGACGTATCAATTTGTATTCCTACATTCGACTACATCGATAGGCGCTTGGCAAGTTGTCCTTCAAGATCTAAAATTGATTTGCAAGGTAAATAATCAAGGCAAAAATGCAGTCTATTTGTAAGTCAAGTCAGCCCACACATATGGTTCTCACCTTCAGGTCCAGGTGAGCGACTCTGCAGGTATGAAGGTGCTGCAGGGCCTCCAGTGTTTCTAGGATGAAGAACGCCACCTTCTCCTCCATCAGCTCGTCATGGGCGACGAGGTAGTCGAGCAGACGACCGTCCTCCAGCCTGATACAAACACAATTAGATAATGTGAGCGTCATAGTTAGGTCTCATGCTGGTTAACATAACTGATTATGTAGCCAATTAACTAGTTCACTGATAGATAGAATAAACAGAAACTTTCTGAATCATATATGATAGTTAAACCTCGTCAAACGCAGAGATTTGATGTAGAGACTACAGGGTTACAGACAAAACAGTTGACTGTGTTACAGTAACTTCATAGGTTTAAAGGTGGTTCTTCCTTACAGCTCCAGGATCAGCATCAGTGAGGTGGGAGACTCGTACGTGTCCAACAGCGCCACCAACTGGTGATTCTGTACATGTTGGAGGATGTCGGCCTCATGAGCCACCTGCTCCTTCTTCTGCATCTTCTTACTCACAAACTTCACTGCAACCTAGAAAAAAAAACAACAAAAGACACTTCAGCACATTCAAACAGATGATAAGACATGTCAGTAACACTTTGTGTTGCGAGGTGCAACACAAAGTGGAAGACAAAGCTAACTTCATATCATCGGTTTAGTCGCTGTGGGGAGGCCCTACCTCTTTCTTTGTAGACTTGTTGAGACACTTTCTCACCACTGAAAATCGGCCCCTAATAAAAAAAAACAAAAGAGAGGCTGCACATTTCAAACAATGATCAACATCTGGGCAGAAAATCAAGTTTGGTGCTTTGAGGCGACAGTTTACCTTCCAATCTCACAGATCTCAGAGAAGGTCGAGTCAAAGTTTTCTTTCCACTGGATTCCTGTTCCATCGTAGCCAGAGTCTGGACAGAGAAACAGCAGAGGATTGAAGGACTTTCAGTCTCTATACCAAGCTGAGTTTATCATGTCCTTGACACACAGACTTGTGATGTAAATAGAGTTTTGTTTCCCAGACTTACTGCTGCTGGGCAGTGTGACCATGTTGGAGGGCTCGGAGGGCGGGCTCACCCCCCAGCGGTTGGAGGCTCGGACTCTGAACTGATAGTGACCGCCGGGGATCAGAGCGTCGATCTGAACACACTCCTCCCTGCTGCTGGCCACCTGCTGCCACAGCAACGAGTCTGCAGATGAGATGCGGAGGGAGGTAGAGGAGTGAGTCTTTAGTCTGGTCGTCTCTTCTGGCTCCAAATACATACATACACACACATACCCTCCTGTCTGTACTCCACAGTGTAGCTGCTGACAGCACAGTGAGCGGATGAAGCCGGGGGTGGCCAGTGGACCATCACGGCCGTGCTGCTGGCCTCCTGAGCCACAGGCCGACCCGGGGCTGCTGGGATACCTGCAAGGCGGAGGAAAAACAAGAGCCTCAAACAAACTGAGGCCAGTTTTAGAACCAAAATGTCACAGTCTGGTGCTGACCAGGGTCTATTGTGTTACCTTGCACTTTAATGGAGGCAGAGGAGGAGGCAGAGCCGTGGTCGTTGACGGCAACGCAGGTGTAGATCCCCGTATCCTGAGGCATCAGATTGCAGATTTTCAACAAGATGTCACCCGTATCCCTGGAGAAGAGGAGGGGGAGGGTGAGGAAGGGTAGGAAAAGAAGAATAAAGGAGAAGAAGAAAAAGAGATGTAGCGAGAGGAAGAGGATGGTGGCAGGAAGGAAATTTAATTTTGAGCGACCACAGTCAGTATAAAACCAAGAAAACTACACAAACACATTCATTTGTCATTACCTGATGTCGATGGTGAAGCGGCTGTTGCTGGTCACTGGGCTCTGGTCGGGGCCCTTCAGGGTGACGGAGGGTTTGGGGCGTCCACAGACTTTACAGCAGAGGACGACGGTCTCCCCGAACGCACACACCACGTCGGAGAGGGGGACGAGGAACTCTGGAGCCACTGACCACAAAGAAACACACAGACCACAAACTACTGTCCATGCAGCTCCTACTAAAAATACACACTTCGTTATTATTTAAACACTTTATGCATCGAATAGAGTTTGTTCAGTCCAGGAATGAAGTACTTTATATCTATATATTTTTATATTTGAGGCTCTGAGCTTCAGCAGATTAAATTTAAAATCAAATAATTGGTCTTAGCTTTAATTAGGTTTACATCAGTATTTAATCAAAATTGATGGGTTCAAAAGTAATTGGACATGAAATCAAACAAAATCTTCATATGAATCTTGTGGAAAATCATTTACAGTCAACGACGCCTGAAAACCTTCAACCCACAGATATAAACTGATGCTTTGAATCTTCCCTGGTGGTTTTAACGGACACCGGCCTCTTTGTGTTGTGTCTCTGGCCTCAGTCTGGTTTTCAGCAGGAGGAATGAAGGGATTGAGATCAGGTGACCACCACTTCATCTGGACACACTCTTTGGTGTCTTTGTCTGTTTGTTCAGGATCACTGCCTGAACCTGAGCGCTGAACGGTCCTGTTCCTCTGGAGCTGAACTAAACCTGCATCATGTCTGACAGCCGAGGTGGAGGCTTTGAGTCTAGACTTTTTTTTTTTTATTTGTTCTCCACACTCTCTCCATCACCTTGACAGAAGCTGATTTTTGTCTCATCTGTCTTACTCTGAATCCTCTGATGTTCTGGTCATCAAGAAACATGCAGATCTAAAATCATAGAGAGTTGGTCTCGGTTTTGTGTGCAGCCATAAAGCTTTTTCTTCACATAAATGATTTGTCGTCATTTTCTAGTTTCCCTGCATGCACCTGCCTTTTAAATCTGATCTGTTCTTCACTTGCATGGTCGCCTGTTAACCCTCGTATTGACAGACAGCTCCATGCGTCTCACACACAGTTCTTTTTATATGAACACAAACCTCTTTAAATTAAAGCTGAGAGTCTGCTCTTTCGTGTAGTATCTATAATCTTATTTCTAATTGCATGTTACTGAAGCTCAGAGCCTGAAAACGTCTTGACTGCACATGGTTAAATAGCAGCTGTTTGGGAATCAGACAAATGGAAACAAGCTGCTTCTGGTTTCAGCAGCTGTTTGGGGTCAGATTTTAATTTGTGACTTTAATATTGTTACCAAAAGAAGACATTCTATGTTTCGTAGATATATTGAAAAGTATTTGAGTTGGGCTGGTTATTCATGTCTCTTACCTTCCTGGATGAAGTTTGGGTTGAGAAGCTGGAAAACAGATGAAATTTGAAGCCACGTTTAGTTTTCTAGGATGTCAGAAACTGTATTTAAACTTTGTTTTATTTTCTTCCATTTCTCATTTGTTTTTTAGACATTTCAAGACAAAAACATCTTTTGATGCTGAGACGTGAACGACACGGTCCCACGTCTTTTTAATCAAAAACATGCTGCGTTCGTACCTCCATGCCCGTCTTTGGGTCGAGGTCATCGTCACAGTCTGACTCATCTGAAGTGTGAACATCCTGGTGAGAGGAGAAGGCGGAGTAGGACGGGATGAGGTGGTGACAGTAGAGAAGAGATATGATGGGGTGAATGTAGGAAGGAAGGAAAGGAAAATGGGAAATGAAAAACATCAAGGCAAAAGGAAGGAGATCAGAAACATACAGAAATGAATGAAAAGAGAAAGAGGGAGGAAGACGAGAAGAGGAGGATTGGGAGATTATGAACGTTATTGACAAAAGGTCTCTGGAGGGTTCTGCTCAGGAACAGGTCCCACACAAAACCCTGGTACTCACCTGGGAGCTGTCGTGGTTTTGGTCTTTTAGGACATCAAATACAAAATATTCTTATTCTTCAGGACAGTCAACACCGTCTATGACTTTTTACAGCGACCGATCACTTCTGAGGGCTGAATTATTAGCTTTAGTGCTTTAAGATGAAAGTCCCATGATGGTAATGACATGAGAAAATTTAACTCTTATGCAGAAATACAGACATGGGACCTTAAAAGCCAGTTTAAGGAGTTTTTATGTACATTAACTTAAAAAACTTGAAGAAATTTGCAGGTTTTCTCAACGTCCTGGTAAATCGGTGATGCTGTAGAGTGTAGGAAATTTTTTCTATGACCTCTACCTCCTCTCCTACAGCTCCTATAAGCCATGTTCTCACTTCATTCGAAAGGAAATAATGGCAGGAAAGACAAACCTCCATCTGCTTCTTCACTGTTTTTGATGGAGATGATTATTCCACCTTTATTCTGCTGCTGTGTGACTGAGTTTGATTTTCAAAATTCAAACAAAAAGGAGGAAAGATTAAACCCTCAGATGCCGATAAATTTCATATTAATGCTTAAGCAGACGTCAGTGCATCTTAACACCACTGATGGTGACTCTATAGGTGCTGAGCAGAGACATCTCATGCTCATTAAACTTGATAACACGATGCAAAGACAAAGTTGTACAGAATATAAAAGGTACGAACAATTAAAAACAAACATTTTGCTTTGTTTGCGGTTGAAAGACAAAAGTGCTGTTTCTCTTCACACGATGAGCTTCAAAATAAAAGCTTATCACCACATCTGTAGCACGACACTTTCATTTCTGAAGACCAACCATCATATGAAGTTTTATCATGTTATAAAGATTATTACAGGTGACGAGTTCATTAACCTCCTCTTTTATATAAAACGTGTTTTACATGTTAGTCCACTACAGAAAACACTGGTTAACAGTCCAAAGACCAAACTTAGATCAAACAGTCAATAAATCACTGGGTTCTACTTCTACCCATGCACAGGGAGGGAAAAATAAACCCAACAACACAAAAAGAAATCAGAGTTTATTCTTCAATCAGTGCAGTCGAGATTTTGGGGTAAAATCATAAAAAGGGAAAAACTTGCAGTGTTCTCAACCATTTCATATTCACATGTGTTGAAATGTTTTTGTTTATGATCATTTCTTCTTGTCAAACTGCCTTACCTTATCATCACCTAACTCCCACCTTATGACCCGGTCACACCAGCATGTTAAAATTTTATGGAAGGAGATGGAGTTAAAACTTTAATGTTTCTGATTGTCACCGAGCTTCCAGCTCCACCTGTGAGGACGTGTGAGAGGATTTTGTTTTGGTTCTGGATTTGGATGCTGTTTGCAGGGATCCACAAACACATGATGTACCAAACACCAGCAGAGACTCTGGCAGCCATGTTGATGAACCAATAGATAAAAATGTTGATCAGAAACAAGTGAAGATGCGTCTAAATTCGTGCAGGTTGAGAACCACTGCTGGAGTCAAACCGAGACACAGAAACGACTGTGTGCGTTTGTAGGTTTGCACAAACACATGCGCGCACACACACGGGTTAAGAAGGAAAAAAAAAACAAAAAACAAAAACCAAGTGGGGCGGGGGCATGGGGGGGGGTTTGGCACACAAATATGACATCACCAGCGTGCGCCGTCGGCCTGCTTTACTCACTTTGCCCTTTGCCCCGGCGGCGGGGGAGGTGAGAGGGGCAGGGGGCGTGGTTTCTTTGGGTTTACGGAGGAGGCCGTTCTCATGACCTCTGACCCCCACCAAGGTGACGTCCTTGGCTTCAGCGCGCTTCCTGGCACGCAGCGTGTTCCACGACAGAGACTTCCTGCACGGTACAGGAACGAGAAACATCAACCAGCCAATCAGAGAGAAGCTCAGTGGCGTCCAGGTTAGTCTGGCTGCAGAGGCAACATGGCCGCCAGGTAAAACTTCCTCAGGAGCCTCTGTCATGTGACTACGATGGCCATCTAGGGACTAGGAAGTGACTTAGTGTGATGTCATGTCTCTGTAGCTATGGATGCACACAAACAAATTAGTTAAATTTCTGTAAACACACAAATAAATAATAAAGCATCTTTCTATCTATCTTTAACCATCTAATGCACATGTAAAGTCGAGATAAATACATTATACATTAATGGTAAAACTACTGTGAGTCTTATGTTACAATAACATTGGTGTCACCCTTTGTCCTGTTTGTCTGTACAATCTAAACATTTGTGTTGTGTTTAGGGTCCTGACAGGGTCCTGGTTGCCTGCAACTGCAGCCAGACGCTTCTGGTCCATTAGGTTTATATATAGGAGAGGAAGAGCAGAGCGACACAATGACACCGGTCTGACTTTATTGAGAGAGAGAGAGATAAATTTAGACTGGGAGAGAGAGAGAGTGTGTGAGACAGATATTGTATTATAACATATTTTCTTCAGACAACCAGAGACAACACTGTTAATTTGTTCCATAAATAACATCTGCCATTGTAAAACTAAATTATTGAGCTCATTTTTAAGTTTTATTATCCCATTTATTTTTGAGTTTCAGGTTATTCATCTCACTAATGAAAGTCAATTAAAGTTGTAGAATGATTCTTGTTGGGTCAATAAAAGTCCTGTCACTTATTAAATCTGTTTAACATAAACCATTATCAGACAGTATATTAACACATATTGTTACACTGAAGTTGTCACCACTCACACTTTCACAACACAGTATTTAAAGGACTGAACGCTGTCAAACTGAGTCTAAACCAAAAAGCAGCAGTTTCTAAATTTTCATTCTAATTAAATTCAGTTTCAAAGTTGCAGCTTCTGTGGAGTGTCAAACCGTTGTGGTTAGTAAAAACACAAAGAAAAAAAATGCCAAATAAATGTCACTACAATAAGGACAAATACAAAAAGATGAAATCAACCATACAGGGAAAAGGTGCAGACAATGTTTTTATACCTGTTGCTCAGAGTTTGATGTCGTCACAATTTCCTCAAGAGGCTCATCTGAGCTGATAAATATAACTTTACTCATACTTTATTTCACGCCTGTTGCTGTAATCTAGTGTCATCCTTAACCTCTGGAGTTATTACAATACACACAGAAGTAGGCAGAACGCTCAGTTTCACGTTTGCTGTTGTAGTTTATTTACAAATATTAAAAACTACAAACCATCAATCATCTTCAGCCTAACGCAGAACAAAACAACTTCACCTTCACGTCGCTTTTCTAACTCATGCTCAAGTCCAAAAGGTTTATTTTACATATTTAAAATACATTTAAAATCATTATCATTAGACTACCAACAGTACAATGCTGACCGTTGCCATTAAATGAAAGATATTGCACAGCCTGACTTCATTCATATTTTTTCTCATCTTAAATAGTGCAAAAGGGATTTTTTTTTTTGTTTGTTTTGTTTTTTTAAACAGGAATGTTCGAGAGCCTCAGTCGAAAAACCAAAATTGCCTTTGTACAGTGAACTGCCGACACAAACAAAACCAACATGGAGGAGGAAATAAATCCAACTTTGTCCGAGAAATAAAATAATAATTACAAGGCAGAAAACAACAACAAGAGGAATAAACAGAAATTTCTGTATAGATTGCCACAGACAACAAAATAAATCTTCTCCACTGCGGAGAACGGGGCTGAGTCCACCTGAATGCCCCAGGTGAGCTATTTTTTTTTTTTTTTTTTTTTTTAATTTGTTTTCCCAAGAACAGTAAAAAGAAAAAAAAAATACAAAAAAAGAAGAATAAGCAGGGTGTTAGGAACTGAAATAACAGTCCGGTTTTAGCTCCACATGAGTGTCAACGGTTTTCACTCTGGTTTCCAGAGTCAGCTACAAGTTACAAGATTTTCTATCCAGTCTATTTCTGCAGGATAACTCCTCAGTTATCTGTTTTACATGGACATTTATCAGTGTGCGTGTGTGTTTTAGTTCATTTGCAAGCCTGAAATCCATTTTCATGTAGTTGCCACAGAGCCGTCAAGTGACAATGGCTCAGAAATAAAACTGTCACTGCAGCGGCTTGATGGACAGTAAGAGACCAGTTCTGTACCTTTTACCTCCGAGGAGCAAACAGGAGTTAAAATACCCCCAAAAAAACATCTCCTGTGAGGCTCAAGAGTTCATTTAAAAGGGAGGACAAGGAGGGGGGAAGGGAATTGAGGGAACAAGGAGTTAGCAGGTGAAGGAGGAGGCAGTTAGTAACTGGGGAATGGGTGCTGATTCAAAAAACAAACAAACAAGCAAACAAAAAAAAAAAAGTGGGTAGACAGAGGTTTGTCACCTCAGGTCTCTTTGAGTCCAGCCAGAAGTGCGTCTGTTTGCGGGGGAGGAGGGGGACAAGTGCTGGGTGGGTGGAGAGGGTCGGGTGGGGGACTTACTTGATGTTGTTGGCATCAGCCACTGCCACTGAGAAGGAGGAAGTAGAAGAAGAGTCTTTTATGGACTTTGTGGCCGGGCCCAAAACGTGTCCCGGCACCCAGCCCTCAGCGGCAGGTGACTGGCTGTTGGCTGGCCGGTAAACAAGGTACATGTTCTGCTGGTTGGTGGCCAGGATCTGGACGGTCTCTCCCTGACTGACACAGATCTCGTTCTCCTTGAGCGCCGAGTAGTCCTGAGTGACCAGCATGGTGGAGGAGACGCCGTTGCAGCCGCCGTCAGTGTCCTGAGGAGGAGAGGAGTGGATGAAGAAAAGAGGAAAAGACAAAAGGAGAGGGTAGGAACAAAGGGGGGGAGGGAGGTGGAAAAGAAGGTGAGGAGAATTGAGGACAAGGTTAAGGTGTGTGACTATGTGGGTTGGACAACAGTCCTGGCGGCTGTGATGCCGTTGCAGCTGACCCCGACCTGAGGAGGAGCAGAGGGAGGTCGGGACCGAGGAGAAGGAGGAGGGAGAACAACGGCAGAGCATCAGCAATCTGTTTCAACAGGAACAGACTCCACTCTATGAAACCTGCTGCGCAACTAAAACTCAACATCTGCAAGTCCCAGCTTTAACTGGAAACAGTGAGGGAGGTGGACTGAATCCAGAATACCATTGTTTCTTCTGAATAACTCCAATAAATCTGTTCTTTACCTGCAAAACTGAGCTCATCAGAGCTTTGCAGAGACTCGTGGTGACAAGCTTAAGCAGTAAAATAATAAAATAGATGCAGCTGAAAGCTGTAAATAACAGTACATCCGCACATTTCTTTCTTTCATCACCCTAAAGAGTAAGTTAAATGCGGAAAAACTGGCTCAAAGTTTTGATCCTGGTTCGATCAGAAGAGCCCGATGCTGCACTTGTAACAACAACAAGCTTAATTCCAACAGGAAGCTCATTACACAAGTAGACATACCTCAATATTGTGGGAGGGAATGGAAATTGAAACATCTCTTTCCAGAAACATTGTGGTTTTTCTGGATAATTCACAGACGTCACTGTCAACTGTTTTCATTGGAATCCACTTCCTGCCACATCAGTCATCCACAGCAAATATAAAACAAATGAAACTGTCTGCTGGAGACCGCGAGGAGTAAGTAAGACAATGGGAGGTTTTCTTGTTTTCTTTCTGTACAGCGTGAAGAGTTCAACAGAAACCCAGTGTTGTTCTTAGGACCATTTCTCAGACCAACAGTGAGGGTCACGGTCAAGCAAAGTGAGCAGAGCTGTCCAGTCTCCTGCAGACGGCGCGAGGTGTTCAGACAAAGTAGGCCAGAGAGAACGTGTGTATATATGTGTATATATATAAACCCAAACAGTATGCTGCTACTCCTGCAGTGGCCCAGATTTTAACCTTGGCTTTTAGGGACAGGTAACAAAAGTATGCTTCGTGTCCTAGTTCACTAACTGCTGCAGTCTATGGTTAATATATAAGACAAGACATAACTAGAACCTGGACAAAAGAAAGAGTATGAGCCAGTTTCCCACCTCACGCTTGGAGGAACTCACCCTGGAGTCGAAACAGGTCGAACCACCGTTGGAGGTCGACACTTTCATCTGGCTCCGCCCTCTGTCCGCCTCCTTGTCACCGAGCCCGACGGCAGAGGACGGACGGCTGTGAGAGGACACGGCGGGCCGGTTCCCGGAGGTCGAGCGGTTTCTGGTCAGCGAAGAGCTGCTGCCTCCTCCACTCTTCTCCTTCTGGTATTCAATAGGAGACTGGAGAGCTACAAACACACACGGATGGAAAATGTTTATTTCTCTTTTGTGGTGTCATTTCGAGTTTGTTGATGCTCCACATGTTTGGTTTGTTTTCCTTCTATAGACCTGCTTCCTGTTTTATTCTTTGGGTTGAACAGGGACATTAACAAGTGTCAGGTAACAAGGTCTGGAATCTGAGGAAAATACTCTGTATGTGTCTCCTCACCAGACAGGAAGTTGCTCTGTGCGTCCAGAACCTCCTGGATGTGTCTGACCCAGATCTGTTTGATGTCGACGTTGGCGGCCTGCAGGGTGAAGCGCTCCGACGAGCCGCGGCACGACAGGACGAACTTACAGGGATCATTATCCACGCTGTCCTCCAGGCCAAGGTAGGACACCTGAGGGGGGCAGGAGCAGCTTTAGTGGGATCATCGATCATAGATTTATAGAATATAAATTTGTGTTAATGCTAAAATCTGGCAAACTTGCGTCAGGTAATTATGAAGTTGAGCTGAGCATCCATCGATTATCCATCATGGCTCTATCGAATTACTCAAAATGTGCATCTCCAGTCCCGCAGAACATAAACCTCCTTCTCTTATTACCTTGATGCTCTTCTTGAACTGGTATCCTGGTGTGGACGATCCTTTCCTGAGCAGCTCACTGAAGATGACGATCTGCTCAAATAGGAAAACTCGTCGTTCTTTGGAGCGCGACAGGACGCCGGCGTCCTGCTCCGTCACAAAGAAGGTTTCCTGCTGCAGCAGTTTGCCCTGGCTGGTCAGTTTACCCTGTGGAGGAATGTGGATCTGTCAACACCTCATTCAGGTCTGTCACCACAGCTCTCAAACTGAACCTCGGCTGCAGGACGACATTTTCTAAAATGATCATCATTAATAAGGAGGTGGACCGACTCTTTACTCTGTTGATTTGTGTGAAAATCTGTCATCAGCCAGCTGAACAGGAAGTGAACATACCTCGTATCCCTGTAGCCGACCCAGGTTCATCATGTCATTACACAGTTTAGGGACCTGAGACATCAAATCTACTGCTTTCTGTGAGAGACAGAGACGAAGAGGGACGTTTGCATCATCTGTCGTAGTTTCACACCAGGTTTGGAATATTTTAGCACTTTTGAATGAAGCTGTGTTTTTACCTCGATTTGTTCGCAGTCCATTCCTGCCTTGGAGCTGTACTTCAGGAAGTCCTGGGGAGAAACACGACCCCAACGTTAACATGCAAGACTCATCATTTCAGACGAGTAAACGACAACCGACAAATAATGACACACGCTCTCCCTTTACTTAACACCAACATTTCAGTTAAATATATTTACAGCTCACTTCCCTGTGGATTCTACTAGTAATCAACGTGGAAACCTAAGTTCCAGTTCAGTTAGAGCTGGGTCAGCTGAGGTAAACCTGAGGGCGTGAATCAATTTTTCTACCTTCAGGTTAAAGTTGCATGAGATCCACAAACGTTTGCCTGCTGCATGTAACATTTTGAACAGTTAAACCAACAAGACTTTTCACTGCACAAAGAAAGATTGGTATTTTTCACATTAAGCGTAGACTGCTTCAAATTCAAAAAGTCATAACATCAGCAGGTCTCTTTTTAAAATCAGTAAGGAGTGTGTGTGTGTGTGTGTTACCTTCAGTAGCAGCTGGTATTTGGTGATTCTCTGGATGGGTTTGATGAGGAAGTCGCTGATGGTCAACCTGGACTGGATGTCCTGCTGGATCCCCTGGAAGACAAACACCAGTGGCATCATAATTCTGCCTCATCCATGAGTTTTGTTCATATTTCTCTGATAAATAACAAACAGACCAATTCTTCCATTAATGCAACAACAGAACGACAGTAAGTATAAATTAATATATTAGAGAGCCAGGAGTCTTCATTGGAATCAGCAGATTTCTGCATCTTCTATCATGAGCTCTCATTAGTCTAATAACAAAATAACAAGATTAAAAACCCAAACACACACACACCAACAAAGCAACATGAGGAGTCACTTACATCAAAATATGTGTCGTATTCTGCTACGATGAACTCTGACTTAGGCTTATTCTGACAATAGACCACGTACATGTGGAGCCTTCTCTCCTGTAACACACAGACACACACCAGTTGTTTTCAGACAGCAGCTCACAGAGAGATCCACATGAAGTATAAAGTCATTATAATGATCACACGGAGTTTCTCACGTGTTTGATGAAGAGCTCAGGAAGGTGTTCGTGGTCTTCCAGACATTTCTCCAGCTCTCCTACGAAGAAACTGGCAGAGAGAGAGAGAAGGGATGTTACCACAGAAAAACAGTACAAACTGAAGGCTGCCGTCAGTCTCCACCTGACCCTCGTTTGGGTCCAGGTGCCCTGTTTGGACACCGCTGTTGAACTTACTCTCTGTGCCAGTCGTAGATCTGGTGGATGTTCCCGAAGACGATTTTGTCTTTTCCTTTCATGTCATCAGGGATGCCCTTCTCCTCGATTCTCTTCATGAAGCCCTGCGGGGGTCACAAAAGGTCGGCAGCTTGAGGACGTTATGCTCACTCCTCCACATCTGAGTATTTCTGATGAATATTTCACATCTAGCTGCTGCATAAGACTGTTGTGCAGAGGGGTTACTGAGCACCCAGGTACAGTAGAAAACACTGAAGAGAACTGTCCATAAAGAAAGAGAACTGTTCTGATTACTGGGATGTGATTTCCTATGCAGAGCGGATAATGACAGCACATCAGTTAGTGTCTCACCTCCACCACGATGCCCAGGTCCTTGACATAGTCCTTCTCTGTCTGAATCAGCTCGTTCAGAACAAACCTGAGCAGAACAAACAGATCAGCGTAACGTCAGCTGAGGAAACGTCTCCTGCTGCAGCACGGCTGGCAATTCAAACTGATGGTTGTGGCAGTAAAAGTAAAGTAGTAGCAGTACTATTTCCTGAATTAGCAGATGTTGCGGCAGTAAAAGCAGCGGTAGAAACACTGCAGCACTCACATTCGTCCTCTCATAGCTTTGGCTCTCTGCTCCAGCTCGGGGTTTCGCGGCTGGACGGGAGTGGTTTGTTCAGGCGGAGACAGCGAGGAGAAACCGGGGTACGCTCCTGGTTCCAGTGTCTGAAGAGAGGAGAGGCGCAGCGTTTAGAGGCGGATTCAAGATTTGTCCCTTTTTTTGTCCCTTATACATTTATTTCAGAGACTCCCACTAACATCAGATGATAATGAGAAGACTTCATGACAGCAGAGGGCAGCAGGAGCTTGGTGTTAGCAACCTTAAGGATTAAATGGAAATTGGCTGTGGTACATTAGGTCGATGCCTGATGCCCTGAGTTCACTGTCCAAAGTGACTCTGCGGATGCAAACTTCCTTCCTCTGCTTTGCCAAAGTGCAAAGTGTGGAAATCACATCACCACATATTCAACTGATTCTAGAGCAGAGAGACCAAACTTTACACTTAAAATGTGTAGAAATTAAAATACCCCAGCAGTGATACAACAACAACACTGTTCTGGCATCATGTCACAGAGTAGATCTACGACCCAAACGCTTCACGCACTTCGTTATCAAACGAGATGCAACTAAAATTACGACACATCCTAAACACATTCTACACAGGCACAAATACAAACAGGCACACGACACATTCATACACCACAAAACAAGCATTCAGTATATTACAAACGAGTTTGGCTTAAAATGAGCAGCACTGACACAGAACAAGTGACAAAGCACTTTATGATACACAACCTTCATGTTACTTTACAGTTAAAACTACACTTCTGCAGAAATATGAACACAAAACACATTTAAGGACAATCAGGGCTAATTACATAAACAAGTGACAATAGGGACATTGCGGACAAACGGATCTCACAGACACAGACACACACATATTACGACAACTAAGAAAACTCTACATGCAGGACTGCTACACATATCCACTATTGCATTAATTCAGTGAAATCAACACAAAACGATTCATTCATGATGTGCACACTTCATGGAGACTGCAGGTGAACAGACTGTGTTCACTGGAGGTTTTAGACCCATAGTGTCTCATTTTGACAACTGGACTGCAGATCATATGTTTTTGGTTTGTGCGCATTATGGAGAAAAAAAAAAAAAAAAAAAAAAAAAAAAAGGTGTTTGTTAGGGCACATGTGCACGTCCACAACATGCACACAATCATAGACACTCACCATCTTGGTTTTAACCAGTTTTTCTATGGCGCTAACCAGCTCTGCAGCGCTGGGCACCTCAGAGGACGACTGCAGAGACGTTAGCAAGGATGAAGACTGAGAGAGGAAGAGGATGAAGAGGAAGAGGATGAAGAGAGGAAGAAAGGGCATGTTAAAAGGATTTGAAAGTGAAGAGAGAGAGAAGGCAGGAAGTTGAAGAAATAAATGAAGTTATAGCAAGAAAATTGAAAAGCTGTTAGCAGAAGAAAGCAGCAGATTAGTGCTGAGCTACAGATGCACAGGAGTTATACCAGAGAAAAAACTAAACTGAACTAAACCTGATCAAATACAGATAAAAAAAAAAAAAAACACAAATTAAATTAATTATAAAAATAATATTCACTAAAAATGAACCAAACTAAGTACACAGAAACACTGCACATTTATTATAAAGAAAAAAAAAAAAAAAAAACTAAAATAGATAGAAGATAAGAATAAAAAAACAAAAATTTAAGTCAAGTTTATCAGCAGAAAGTAAAGAGTAAAGAAGGTTTGACAGATGTTGGTGAAAACAGACAGAAGCTGCAGCTGAAGCCGAGATGAAGTAAATAAAAGCTATTTAAAGTATTTAAAGCAGATCAGAGACTCAGCGTCAACCTAACCCTGACAGTGAACCTGTCATACTCACCCCCCGCCCCCTCCCGCCC
>CM076658.1:3132297-3153995 GCA_038496675.1 Rachycentron canadum
CCCTTCGCCCCCTCCCGCCCCCTTCGCCCCCTCTCACCTTGTCATCCTGAGCTGAAGGGTCCTTGATGATCTCCATGGGGGGAGGTAGAGGAGTGTGGGCCTCCTCGTCCTGCTCCTCCTCCCCGCCGCTCTGCATCCCGGAGGACGTCTTAGAGAGGAGGTTCCCATCTTTACTGATGACTCTCTGTGGGGGGAGGGGCAGAATTCACGGTCGCTTTTCACCAGCTTCATGTACCATTTCATTGATCACACTGACGGTGCCTCATTCATTCATACACCCTTCATGCATCTGAGCAGAGAAACTTCATCACTCTTTGCTTCCAATTTAAAAAAAACAAAACAAAACAAAACAAAACATGGCAGCCGCTTTTGGAAACTTCAAATTTCCTCAAAACTCTCAGTCGAGGAAACAGATAAATCACTGGTCTTGGTTCTGGTCAAGCTTGATGAGATAGTTCCTCTTTCCTAGAATAAAACCCTCTTAACTTAGTTTTTTTTTAACCATATAAATGTGGAGTTTAACTTTGAAAACAGATCAGAATCAGGATGTTGTGTCATATCTGATGATAATTGACTGAAAGTGTTGTTTTCTTTGTTTTCTCTAACTGTATTAAAAGACCTGTCTATAACTCAAAGATTGAACTTTATAAAATGTTATAAAACAAAAAGGAGGAAAATAACTTCCTACAAGTCATACAGCTTCATAGCCGGAGGATGTATTGTACTGGTTTTTCTGATAAATAGATTCATAAATAGATAAAAAATTAAATAAATCAATCCTCCCAAAATCTGACTGACAAATCATATTTCCAAAAATACGTGTGGATGTGTGTCATGAACAGAGTTTCAGTTATTTAATGTGAATACTTTTATCTATTTCTCGCTCTCGAATCTGTTTACCTCATCGATGATGTCATCCTGCAGGGCGATGTCAGGCTGTCCCAGGTCAATGCTCTTTCTGTTTTCCTCTCTTCCAGTACCTGGTCCTATCAGTCAGCCAGTCAAACAGTTCATCAATCAATCAATCAATCAATCAATCAATCAATCAATCAATCAATCAATCAATCAATCAATCAAACAGATGTGAAAACAGATTTCCAGCCTAATTGGATTCAAGGATGTGTTGAGATATCGTTGGGTTGGAAATCCTCACATCTTCCTTCCTGCTTTTATTATT
This sequence comes from Rachycentron canadum, assembly GCA_038496675.1. Taxonomy (NCBI): domain Eukaryota; kingdom Metazoa; phylum Chordata; class Actinopteri; order Carangiformes; family Rachycentridae; genus Rachycentron; species Rachycentron canadum. The sequence goes on from CM076658.1 coordinate 3,133,475, forward strand.
TTTAAGTTTTACTTTTAGCTCATTAATTACAAATAACACAAAACCTACACGTCCTCTAACCTTTCTTCAAAGTTGCTGAGAGACCAAAAACATTTAACTTTCCAATATTGCATCAGTTGGTTTTCAGCTTAGTCAAACTTTGTTTTCCCACAACATTGCAACAAATGAAGTGAAAGTAGAGGCTACGTGGAAGGAAAAAAATCCAAAGAAGAATCTATGGTATTCAAACTGCGGTAGTTTGTGGCGGACTTCAATCAGAGCTGCCTTTTGGCTCTGAAAGGTCTCATTATTCCACTCTTGCCAAAATGAGTTTTCTCCAGAGTTACGTTGCTGTAGCTCAGCTCTGCGGTGCCAGGGCAGCTCTAATTTGTCGGTAACATGTTATTACTGTGGTTTTGTTTGCTGTCGCCGTGCTTACCGGTCTTCTTTTGTTTGTTATTAGGGAGTTTCTTGATGGAGCTGCCGTGGCTGAGGCGGCGGACGGGGCTGGTCAGCCATTTTCTCAGTGTGTTTCCAGAGCGTTTGGGACCAGGAGAGCTGGACTGCAACGAGCTGAGGGACGGCTGCGGCTGCAGGTTCGCCACCGACTCGGTCTTCCCATCAGAGCCGCTGACGGGGTAGTTTTCTGAAAGCAAGCAGACAAAGTTTACACATTTAATAACGTCTAATCAGCTTTTGGTAGCAGTTACTATGTGGTCTGACATCAGTTTAAATATTTATCCAACATTTTATTCAATTAGTCCATAGGAAACAACTTTCTAGCTTCTTTGTCATTTGCCATCAAAAAAAAAAAAAAAGAACGGTCTCAGTATAAGTCAAAATACAGTGAAAATACAACAGACAGACGATATCTGTAGTGTATTTATTATTAATAATAATAACTTTGATAATATATCAGCTTTAAAAACAAAGTTTAAGTGCTTTGACACACGAATCAGAGCAGGACATAAGTTAGAGTTTCATAGGAGGACTAACTAACTAATTTCACCACCTTCTCCTCTGACTGCATTTCCATTAAAATTCCCTAGTTTGGTTTTTCCAAATGTTCTTCATGGTGTTGCCTTGCTCCTCTTTTTGCCCAAACAGAACTTGGTCTGTGTGAACTGTGTGTGGCTTTCACCACATCGGCTCTGAAACACAAAGCCATGGTTACAGCCATGACTCAGTCTTATCTCTAGTTCCAGTGAGCACTCATCAGAATCACATTTTGAGGGGAAACATTAGTCTTATTATACTTTTTCTCAAAGATGCATGAGGTTCAATTCTGAGGAACATTGTGAAATGATAGAACTTGTCATATCTTGACTTTGAGCATCAGCTGGTCATTATTTAAATAAGGGGTCAGAGCTAAACTGCAGGAATAAAGCTCCATGCAACTGAACGGTGATAACACCAGTCTCTCCGTTATCAGTATGTAATTGGAGATTCTTAAATTTGCATCTGAACAAAGTAACTACAGGAACTAGATTTTGAAATCCTGTCATAAATGAGCTGCAGAGCTCTGTCATGTTATTGCAGCTTTTTCAGAGACATGTGCTTCTATTAATTATGATCTTGCACAAGTCTTTGTAAGCAACAACAGCACTGTGAGATCCAGATGAGTCTATTAAAGAAAAACAAAATCTGCTCAGCAGCTGCTCTCATGTCACACACGCCTCCTCTAATAACACTGTCAAGTCAAACACATGTGCCTGTATTGAAGATAAATGTCTCACTACCCTGCTGTAGTATTAAGTTCTGAGTTAGATGATTTTTAATTCAGCTGTTTACGCAGAGGCAAAGTGTTTGATTGTGTTTACAGATCACAAGGAAACAGGAAATAAATGTTATCAGACACTTGTAAAATGTTGATAATGTGATTATATCTTGAGACTGACTGATTGACCAGCTTGGTGCAATTCTATGGCGTTTGGAGAAAAAGAAAGTGGTGTTGATTCAATTCTGCTGCAAAGCCTGACACAACTAAACTGTGTGTGTGTGTGTGTGTGTGTGTAAACAGCAGTCATGTGTCAGGAGTGTGGTGGATCAGCTGCACTCATACATGGCTTGGAGCTGGGAGCTGGGAGCTATGGGCTGTGGCTAATGTGTGGTTGGACGTATGTGTGCGTCTCACACAGGAAATCAAAGGTTAAAGGTCAACGGGATCTCCTGAGTAGTTCTGCTTGTTATCTCTTCCTGTTCGTGCCCTCTCTTCCTCCTCCTGCTGCTCTTTATTTGACTGTCTCCTACTTGTACACAAACGACTGTTGCTGAACTGCAGCACCAACATGTTATGATTTTCTGTGGTAATGTTCCTTACACGACCAAAATTAAAGTCGCTTTCACTTCCCAGATCTCAAGTATCAGCAGCCAGAGCAGGTCAAAGGTCAGCAGCACCAACAATGTGCAAAATGACTTGTGTGTGTTGGTTAAGATGACTTTGCTTTTGGATTTTTTTTTTTTTTCCATTTTATCTGAACCTTGTTTTGTATTAACTGCACAACATTTTTCATTTACTGAGTGAAAAAGTAGGTATTGTCATATTGTTATAAAAAAAAAATAATAATATTGTCCAAATAAAAGATTTCTCTCTGACGGTGACTCATGAGTGTAATAGTGATAGTTTTAGTTGTTATCTGAGTGTGTCAGGGTGCGGCAGAGATAAAACTTCTGTTCAAAACAGCAACCAAGGTCACCCGGAGATACTGATGTGCCTCCGTCTCTTCCTCCTCTCATGAGACACAAAGTCATGATACACAAACTTGACAAAACAAAAACATGGCACCGCTCAGAAGTGGCGTAGAGCGTAGTACTGTTGAACCGAGTTTCCTAACATCACTGAACTTTCCCTAGAGGTGCAATAGAAAGACGACAACAGTCCACGTAGATCTATTGCAACAGACCTGCTGGTGGATCCTTAAAGGGTTGGTGTACATGCTCACTTGAGGACATTTGCATACACAAAGGACACAACATACATTCAACGTGTTACACACAATGGCATTTCTTCGTATTTCAGTGTTTTGGATCTTTTCCTTCTTCAGATGACGACAGTGCTTCCATTTCCATTTTTTTAACAATAAAAATAAAATTACAATGGACATCGCTTAGAAGAGAAAACAGGAACATTCAACTGAACAATATTAGAAACAGCAGTGGTTGAGTCAGTTGTCCACAACCATATTTATCACTTTGTTCATTTTGAAGAATGCCTGTAATGTCTGTAATGTCTGCTTTCATTTATTCAATACAGTGTAAATGAATAAATAAACTAAAGGTCCAGCTCGTGATAAGAGTTGGAGAAAGCCTTTTATTTCGTTTTCCATCAGGGTGTGTAGATAACCGTCGACCTTGACCAGGACATTTGTTCCCTGGGCTTCGGGTCAGGGTGGATCAGCTCATTTCCTCCTTTACTTTACATTTGGTTTGGACATTCATTCATTGTTCTATTTGTGTTTTCATGAGACAGAAGGCCAAGCATTCAGCTCTATTAGCTGAGTTAACCAACAGCTGGGATACATATTTAACTATAACTGTAATTTCCCTCCCCTCAGGTTTTCTCCTGAATTTCCCAGTCACCTCTTCACCACTGCTGTTCGCCCTCCCTCTCACACATCTGTCATCACTCTCTCTCCCTGTGTTTCAGTAGTTAATCCCTGAGGAGCTATTGAGCAAAAGCAGTCATGTGTTGTTAAGTGAGGGAAACATGTCATAGGTCACCTGTACACCTGTGTGTGTGTCTTTTCAGCAGAACCAGTGTTAGTCACTGAGTGGCCTTGACAGCTTGGCTGACCATAGAAACTCATTTAGGACTTGAGTGCACACGCGCACACACACAGCTGACTGATAAGACATCACTGCTTGAACCTCACCTCCTCCAGAGAAAAATGCTGGTGCAGCACCTCAGCGTGCTGCTGTCAGCTGCCTGGAGCTGAGCAGTAACACCAGTTCAACTACCATCACATACATGAAATACCCTTCATACAGGTCCACTTAGTCAGTGTTTCCAGAGCTCCTAACCACAGTGTGTAACATCCTCAGTGGGCGAAGTCGTCTCAGTGATGCCTCAGTCATCAAGTGATTAAAGTTTGGAATATCAGGCATGTAGTAATAACTACAGGTGACTGTACTTTTATCACAATTCGTCAGTGTCCATAAAACTCATTCTGTCAAAATGATGTTACTGCTTTGGAACAGTAGGGCAGACCTAATGTTCAATGAGATGAAACTACCTCTAGCAAACGTTAAGTCTCTGCAAAGTGATCTTGAGAAGTGCTGAAATGTGGCGCGCTGCTGAAAATCCATCATCGCTAACGAAAGGTGGACAAATGTCCGACAACACGTATTCCACTGTCAGTCCTGAGCCAAACTAAGCTCAGCTCAATCTGCGTCTTTGTCGCCAGTAAGCACATTCCACGGTTTCACTCATGATAAGGAGGAATGAAGAGGGGCAGGAAGGAGGGAACACGAGCTGCCAACAATTCGGACATGTCCATCGGTCTGTGCGATGGACATGTCTGACACTTGACACATCACTGTCACTATACACAGGATAAAACGCTGGACAATGACTCCCAATCTGGATTGTGTTTCTAAACAACACCCAAAGTCTAACAGTTCATGTTGCTATTGGCCTGTTTTAACGTTTGAGCCCTGCTCAGCTGCCAGTAATGGATGTAAAGGGTCTAAGTCTTTAAACCAGACTCGCAAGTTCGTATTTCATAATTTCATCTTGTGTCTGCTCCCAGCACTAACACGCCCATTGCAACACAACAAGTTTCCCATGCTACAGTCGAGCCCTCCAGCCTTTAAACTTACACTATGCTCAACACTTTGTGTGTTTATATTGAGAATAAGTTCCTTATTAGATAAGGAAATCAAACTTCATCATCAGTTATCACCTGGTATCATATGATGGACCTGAGGTAAACTGAGTTATGAGTTATGTTCATGTAAATAGTGGCAGTTGGGGAGTGTGTGTTGCAGCATTAGTACTCAGTAACAGTGAAGTGTGTGTGTATAACAGAGGACGGCAGTGTCACACTGACAGCCAAAGTCAGGTGAGACCAAACAAGGACGCTTTTGTTCTGCAGCCGACAGAAAAGACAGAATGTCTACTGTTAAAATCCACATCACTCACTATCTTTAATCACATACACACACACGCACACGCACACATACACAGGCTTGACATCCAATGTGCAGACACTAAACCAGAGGTCTGCATGCATGAAAGGTCTGAACAGTTTCTGCTCTTTCTTCCTCGCACACAGACACACACACACTCAGTTTCATTCTGTAATTACACTGCACACACACACAGACACATTTTGTCTATGAATGGCTCTATTGACAAGAGAGTAGTGAAACGGAGGCCCACTGAGATCTGCACACACACAAAGAGAGACCATCCCTCCTCTTACTAATACTGTACCTGACTTCCCACGTCGTCTTTTTTGGCCAAAATGTTTTGGAAGTGTTGTTTTGAAACTGCCCCAACCTCTGAGCCAGGCAGGAATCAAACCTGCTGGTCTGCTGTTGGTATCTAACTCTGCTTGTTGTACTACACATGACACTGCATACCAAAGGATATCATTACTTATCCAAATATATTGGATGATTTTCAAAAAAAATATTATACAATATAATTTCTGTCGCTCCTCAGGATGTAATAGTTGTGTTTCCTGGTTTACAGAGAATAAAAGAAGTTGAAAAAGACATTGAAGTTCACCTACTCTGCTCCCATCATGCCTTTTTATCAATGACAAGAGACAGTCATCTGGGAAGATGACATTTCTCTCATTCCTCTCATACCTCTCTCTCTCATACCTCTCTCTCTCTCTCTCTCTCTCTCTCTCTCTCTACATATTTGACAACATGCACAGCTGCACAAATTACACACTATATAACAACTATGTAACAGTGGTTCCACTCTGATAATAAGACAGTATGTTGTTTTAAGGCTTGAGCTCATGTGAAAACATTTTCCAGCTGAGTGAAGAGATGATTTGGTTCAAGTTCAAGCAAACATTTTTTTTTCTGTCATCACTTTGCCCTTTTTTCTTCGTTCTACTGTCCATTTACAATTAATTATAGACGCTTTTATGAGACATAATGGAGACAAACGCAAAGGTTGACACTTGGAATGACACTGAAAGTGTAAAATTGAGATTTGTTTGCAGTTTGCATCCAAACATCTCGATGGTCCCTGACCAAAGGAAGCTATAGGGCTCAGGCTCAAGCTTTAATGAGCCTTTACAGCAGCAGCATTAGACTATACAATGATACAAGATGGCTACTTAGCAGCAAATCACACTGATTGATGCATTCATACAGACATATGTTTCTGCTCTGACTTAGTATCTTTCTTGTCTCTATAAACATTTTTGCTTCCCTTCATATTAACAGTAGTAGCAGAATTAGTACGAGCAGTGAAGGTGACATCAAACTAGTCTTTGTGGCTGTTAGTTATATTTTGCAGAAGTGCTTCACCTCCAGTGGTGACATTCAGCAACATGACATCTTTCCAAACTCCACAGTTGTCTATTGTGTCTGCTGGTGGCATTTAACCTCATCTATCTCATCCAGCTTATCTCATCTAAAAACTATCTTTGCTTCTTTGAATCAGTGCCTGACGTGCAGTGTTGTTCTCACCGTACACTTCCTGTTTAGATGCCACACTGTCTCACCAGCCATACTGTAGCTGGACCGTGTCTGTCCCTGCAGCCTGTTCCTCCTCACCTCGGGCATTTTTACATGTTCACTTATAAAACGTCTCTCTCATTATGTTTCACTGACTCCAGGAGCCATCGCAGACGAGCTCTGTGTCAGCACATCAGTGTGGATATAGTAAGTGAGCTCAGTGCATTCATGAAACGCGTCATCACAGCAGCCATGTCACGCCTGTCCGTCCACTTAACTCCAGTGTTTTCTCACTTTCTCAGTAAAAGCTGCTCTCAGCTTGATAAAGACAAAGCTCTTAGGAGACTAAAGAGGGGCCCTTGTGGTCAGAAAAGGTACTATGACTACATGATAGAAAACACTCCTCTCGGGAACTGGGACACATGACTGGAAACACTTCTTCGCTGAAACTAAAAGAGGTTACAAATCAGATAACTGAAAGTGTAGAGCAACAAACTGAAAAATCAAGACTACTTTGTTATTTTCTAAAAATCACTTTCTGGAGGGAATGAAAATAAAGAAGCAATAACTAAGACAAGGCAGAAAAACTAATCTTACTTCCACACCACTTATTGTATATCAAGACAATCTCTGCATCTTAAGGAAGATGTGGAGGCAAGGCAATGTTTTCGTACTGTTTATATTCTCAGTCATCACGTCCATCTGCACCTGTTATTTTATATACACCACAAATATGTTGAAGCTTCGGTTAGCAATTATTATAGAGAGACAACAGCTACATTTAAAGACCAACTTTATAAACTAAGTCTGGTTGTTGGGACGGACAGATCAGTTGTGTGTTACTCGACCTCCACACATCAGAGTGAACACACATCACCATTAAATGAGAAGTATAAAGTATTCAATCTAAATGAAAACAGAGCTGCAGATCAGATGAGGCCAAATACAGACAATCACAGCTGATGAAGCAGTGAAGACCTAGCTAATGTTGTCTCTGTCCATTAAGTCTGCTGGCAGTGTGTGTGTGTGTGTGTCTGTGTGTGTGTCTGTGTGTGTGTGTGTGCCTCTGGGTCAGAGTAGTTTCCTGGCCATCTTCAGGTTTAATGGGTAATGGACGGTATGAAGGATGAAGGATCACTTTACACCCCCCAATTACTCAGTTACTGTGCGAGTGAGTGAGGAAGTGCCTCTGTATGTGTGCGTCTGTCTCGGGAAAAACATCAGCAATAACAGTGACAACAACAACAAATGGCTTGCCTCTTTCTAAAGACTATGAACGCAGCATAAATTTTTCAGAGACCCGGGCCAAAAAATCCAGTTACTAACGGTTTGTACGGATCACATGCATGCTGATGCATGTAGTGGTGGATATGTCAGAAAACCAGTCAAACCAGCTGAGCTCCAGGTCTAAAACAATAACATTTATAACATTTTCAAACTGACTGTTTTCCCAAACTGTTATTTATCATCAGATAAACATTGCTCTATGGGTTTAGTCTCCTCTATCAGAATTTGTAAAATGTAGATTGTACAGGACAATGAAATACGTAACAAGACTGTGAGTTACTTCACTGTCCATCACATGTGACCCTGATGATCTATGATCCAAGCGATGTGATACACCCAAGTAACCCAGTGTGTCACCTGGGTGTGTCCTCCCCCGGGTTTGGAGCTGTCTGATTGAAACTAGATCACTTTTGATTCATTTTGGATAGCAAGTTCAAACAGATCCATGGAAACCAGTGAAAACTCTGGAGGTACATCACTGAAACCTGTGGAACCAGTCCAGCCATGTGCCTGTCTATACTCCGGAGAGGCCAAAGTCCACTGTCTGTCCACACTCAGAGCTGAGTTAACCTTTAGCTAACCATGGCTCAACACTGACCTGCAAATACATACCTTACATGGGCTCTTAAAGCTGCAGTGCTTGGAGGACCGATGCCCTCAGCCATCAGGTTGTTCTCCATTAACAGCCACAGCTAACTCAAAATACCATAACTGTCCGAGCTGTGTAAACTGGAGCCCTGCCAGAGTGTTGGTCAACACAATAAAACCACTTTCAGTTTACTTCAGCACATTGATTGATTGGGAGTATGTACAGGTAACAGATAATGGAGCAATGTGAGCTCTTTGAGCTGAGCTGAACTGAACTGAACCACTTTCTCAATTTTATAAGAGAATAAAATATCCTCAGAAAAATCATTCATTCAGATCTTCACCAAAACTAAACAAAATATGTGGTCAATAAGTAAATGGTTTTCTTTGAGTTTTCCCAAAAAATTCAAGCAAGAGCAATAAATGAATCCAGATATTTAAACCTTGGTAAAACCAGAATAATCCATTCCAACGTATGTGTTTAAGCTTTTGTACAGACTCTTCAGGAGGCTACAAAAGCCACATAGTTGTGGTTGTCTGGGTGCTGTCATCAAAATCCCTTAGACACCTGGGACATCTTATGGATGTAGCTGCTACATAGAGACAAACAATCAGTTAACTATGTGCTGCAAATTAAACAATGTATTGGGTTGTGATAATATCTATATTACTTATATTTCTTAGTATTTCATTGGACTGACTGAAATCTACGGCACATGATGATATTTGGGAATGTACCGTTCTGCATAGGTCCCTAACAGGAAACAATAATTTGTTTTTCCTGATTCTTTGGAACTGGCTCTTCCAAAAGAACAATTATAGAAATGTGATTGTTTTCCAGTGTTTGAGTAAGATTATTTCCAACAACAAAGCTCTGCTGCCAAACTGGAGAGGAAAGTCATTCACCTGCATGCAAGAGGCTGCACATCAGGGAAGCGTAACAAACAACGAATGCTGTGATTTTCCTGGAAAGAAAAGTCTCCCTAAAAAGATAATCTTTTCCACACAACCATGGACTTTGTCATGAAAACAAACCATAAACCTGTAGTCGAAGGAACATTACACTCCCAGTCTGGATAGAACCAATTTCAACCAGGTTTTGCACAACCACAAGTGTTTTGGCATCATTGCCTTTGTTGTCAAATCTGCATTTTAATTAATTGCATTGACTGCTAACTCATCGCGAAACATAATAAACTGCCATATAGATTAACTGCACCTGACCTGCGACCAAAGCACAACTCTAAGTTTGGACCTGGTTGGATTCTTGTTCCGTTTGCCTGTTTTTTCACCTTTGCAGCCAACAGTCATGTCATGTAACCAGGAGACAGACAAACAGTCATGATCCAGCTCTGAATGAAAACACACTGCAAACCTGTGTCTGTCTGTCTGTCTGTCTGTCTGTCGTGTCAGGCGGTGACTGATCTGTCATAACCTACTACACTACACACCCGAACACACATGTATACATACAAACACACACATGCCCGTGTGCAGTGGCTGACTGAGTTGCAGGAAAACGGATCGCTCAATCCAACATAGACACAAAGAAAGAAACTGTCCTCTTCTCAATCTCCCTCTAGCACTTTCCATCTACCTCTCTCGCCCTCTCTCTCTCTCTCTCTCTCTCTCTCTCTCTCTGGGCGACACACAACTTCCTGTTTCACTATTCACTTTCAATTCAAATCAGTTTCCACTGGCACCAACGCAAATAATAACAGAAAAAGAAAATTTTAAAGAATGACAGAAATTTCTCTCGCTTGGTTTGTCATCACTGTGACACACACACACACACACACACACACACACACACACACGCACACACACACACACCTCTTGTAGAGAATGCAACCAGTCATTACAAACCTGTTCTGTGCTGGGTAATTCCTCAGTACACACACAATTCACACACTTCCTAACTAGTAAAGCATACAACACAAACACACAAACAAATTGCCAACACACACACAATACAACACATTAATAAACAACTGCTTTCACACACACACTTCCCACCTGTACCATTGTAGCAGCAGCAGCAGCAGCGAGCGAGGATCCATCCACAGCAACGCCGGCCTCGCTTCATCCTTGCTCACACACACACATCATCCACTGACACTCCTCTCTCTCATTTGCTCACAGACACACACACACACCCACAGACACAACTCCACAACTCTCTCAAGCTGTCACTCGATCAGTAACTGGCCGGCCGGCAAGTTAACCAGGCTGACTGGGAGAGTGTGTACAGCAAGACCTTCAAGTCCACAATGCTGAGATTCAACGGAGAGAGAGAGAGGGAGCGAGAACAAATGAGGTAGGAGGAGATAGAGGAGGAGCCTACATACACACATACACACACACACACACACACACACACACACACACACACACACACACACACACACACTTGTCTTCCTTTCTCATAGTTGTTGAGTTTCCCTCCCTCCCTCTTTCACACACACTTCACTTCTCTAGAACAGAAGTCACTGTTAATTATTGTGGAGCTACTTTCCCATTATGGAGGAGCCAGGCTCCAGCACTGTGTGTGGTTTGATGTGTGTGTGTGTGTGTGTGTGTGTGTGTGTGTGTGTGTGTGTGTGTGNTTTGGTGTGTGTGTGTGTGTGTGTGTGTGTGTGTGTGTGTGTGTGTGTGTGTGTGTGTGTGTGTGTGTGTGTGTGTGTGTGTGTGTGTGACAGAGAGAGAGAGAGAGAGAGAGAGAGCAAGGGCTGGTAGAGGGAATGTGAATCCTAAGCCCTTCTCAAAAACTGACTTTCCACTGTTGTCGACTTCATCTCTGCATTGAAGTAACAGCAGTTTGCTTTTCAAACACAGGTCCATGTGACATCAGTGGCTCGTTCTATTCAAACATGGCAGGACCATCAATACATGCACAAGATTGGCTGCTGCAAGTGATGAGATGGCTGGAGAAAAGTGGCAAGTTGCACAAATCACACAAATGGTTTTTGAACTCATTACGCCATTCAATTACTTTCTCTTTAAAAAGGTCAACATTTTTATTTGAATAATAGATCACATGACTGCCACCCACAGACAATTATCACCTGGGTCCTGGGTTTAGCTTTGTAGTGAGTCTAGTCTAGTGTAGTCTTGGCCCACATCTTTACTGTTTTGGTTCATTCCCACTGCTCCAGGTGCTGTGTTTTCAGTAGCAGCAGGTTCTGATAAACTTTCCTGTTTTTTTTTTTTTTACAGGCACAGTAAAAGGTCAATGACTGAAACAAAGATAAGCACAACACTCAGTTGTGTGGCTCAGATCCTACAGTATCTCTTGGTAGCACCTGGAAATTGTTCAACATCCTCCTGGATCATTCTCTTCATATATGTTCACAGTCTATACTATACACTGTCCATTTATAATTATAATACACATGCTGTGTGTTCCTCTCTTTGCACGAAACATTTACTGCCTTTCTTTGCCGTTTCCCCATTAAAGTTTTTTTTTTTTTTTTTCAGGGACTTTTCCTTGTTTGATTCCAGGGACAAAGCTCTTGTTGGGTTCAGCGTCTTGTGCAATAACACTTCAACATGTGGGCAGAAGGATCCGTGATTGGACCACCAACCCCGCCATTCATGGAGGACCACAGATGTCCACCCACTCACACAGAGACACAATCACGGATAAACATATTCGTCCCTAGAAGCTGTCCAGGATAAACACGATAATTAATAATTAATTACACCTAAAGCTATGATACACATGTTATAGACATGTGATAGACATACAAATCAATCCAGTGGAAGCACAGGACCCAAAAGCAAAACACACACTCGGCCCAGTCTTTCATCTACACCCTTGCAGTGTTCACTGTCTCAGTTAATGTCAGAATCGGGAGCTTGCCACACTAACATCTAATAGCAGCCAATATTAGCATCAAGTCTCAGTGCGTAAGGAGGAACATAACAAAAATGCAGCTTCTGGTCACAAGCTCGCTTCAGTAAACCCGACACCGCGAGAAATATATGTGTCCTTGTCATTCTCAATTACAGAGGATGTGGATGCCTATTAGCCTACAGCCCCTCAGTCCCCAGGCATAGTTATAAATGAAAAGGACATTGGGTTCTGACTCATTTAGTTCCTATTTGATGTAAAAACTTTTCACTGGAATCAGACTGTTGGCAGGATTTTTTTATGATGGCAGGATATTTTCTGAGGGTTTGGGGGGGAAAACGAATGAAACCCTCTTTTCTATGAAATGACACAAGATGAAGCTCCTCTATAGCTTTAAATTGCTTCACTATTGGCTTATTACATTAACAGCTTTGTCATTTTCTTTGTGCATAACAGGGAAACATTTAATGACTCTCTCTCCCTGTATTTGATCTCGTGATGTTGTACCCTGTAAAAACTGTTGTGTTGTGTTGTTCAGCATTAGATGAGAGTGTTACAGAACTATGAGGCCCTCACCCTGAAAACTCACCAAATCTTGATGGTCACCAGAAAAGTATTTGGAAAAGCCCATCTCAAGCTTAAAAAAGGCCTTTTGTGGACATGTCACTATTATTCAAGTACAATGTTTATTTCTTTATCTCATGTTTATATCAGTTCTCATCTAGACTTGGACCAGACCGGCTCTCCTCACTAAAAACAGGACATCTATTCAATCAGGCCAATGCTCAGCTACGGACTGGACCAACGGACTGTAAATGTTCCCCCTCTAGTGTGTGTGCACGTGTGTGTGCACGTGTGTGTGTGCGTGTGTGTGTGTGTGTGTGTGTGTGTGTGTGTGTGTGTGTGTGTGTGTGTGTGTGTGTGTGTACCTTGACGAGCACTGCAGCAGCAGGTAAGGCAACACACATGCATTTAGCCTAGATAAAGTGCTTCCAGCAGCTCTGTTTCCCTGCAGTGTCCCATTTTATACTCTGTGCACTTCTACTGACGTTCTGCAAAAAAATACCTCTGCAGCTATAAGTTCACACTATTACAGCAGCTACTTACTTCAGTCTGACACAGAACCAGTTAATACTGCCTGAGGGCTTTTTAAGAGAATTGCAATCATATAATAAAGCGGTTTGTATAGTTTACTGTTTAAGCCTGGTTAATGTAGAAGGGAAACAACATGACAAAATAATTAAAACAATAACAATCTTAGTCACAGCTAAAAACTACGTGACTACAATGATGGAAATTTGGATAAAAGAGTTACGGCTCTTTTGGCTCAATCTATTTCAGTGACATCAAAACTGCATTGTGACTGATTTCCAGTTAACTTTAGAGCTTCAGTGTCTTCACAGTCTTTCAGAGAGGACAAGGAGACCTACTTTACAGAGCAGTCACAAGACTCAAGACACACACACACACACACACACACACACACACACACACACACACACACACACACACACACACACACACACACACAGGGCGTACAGAGGGAAGAGGCTGAAGCTGAACCAGGCAGAAGTTTATATCCAGTTCACTTAATTAGCAGTGACTCTTTAGGGTTGATTAACAGTTTGACTCATTCATTAACAAATAGAGAGCAGCTCATTAAATAACCATCAGCCTCCAGTCATTTCCCTGTCGAGGAAGCAGACACAGGTTCTGCCCAATTCTGCCTTTATACCATCAAACAACTGTCTGAGTCTGTCGTGTCAAACTTGTAAAGCTGACGATGGATGGTTGGTTCAGCTGTATTTACGGTGCACGGCAAAACATAATAAAGATGTTTTTGGAAAGTTTGAGTGGAGGTTTTTATTTAGGAAGGTAAACATGGGCCAGTGTAATTTGTCTGTCCACATACTTCATCATTTTTGTCCTGAATTAAATATGTCATGTATGTGAAAAATAGCTTCTGAGGACAGTGGTCATCTGTTTGTAAGTAGGTTTACACAAATGTTTATGAAATTACACAATTTCACAGAAAATAGAAAAACCTGCTTGATTTCATTCAGCTTTTGAGCAACATAAATCTTTGAAGGGAATGGATGCACCCGCCTGCCAGATCTGTGACTGAAACAAATAGCTATGCAGATTGAAATACGATGTTTATGACATATCTGCACCGTGTGATTTCTCTGATATACAGAAAAGTAGTGACACTGCTTTTCCGTATATGAAGCCTTTCATTTGTCTCTGCCGCTACCTTCACGAAGGCAACTCTGCAGCTCCACCGCCCTCCGCACACTAAACAGAAACTCTACATCTAATTTTAACCTTTTCTCACAACTGGTTCATGTGATATGCTTTGTTGTCACTTTTGTTAAGGTTACCTCAGATTAAGAATTTGGTCATGTTTGGATTTTAGGTCAAAATAATCAGTCCTCAGTCCACATCTGATTTATGTGTCCACTGAATCCCTGTTGGCTCTTACAGATACAACAATTACAGAAACAAAGTCCTTCATTTCCTTTTTATCACACAGCAAATGAAGTTGTTGACGATATGAACATGACTACGAGACCTTGGAGGCAATACCATTTAATATATCATACATCGGTTCTTTTTATTGCAGTAGTTGTTGTGCATGTTTGTTGTGAGTTAATTTTCAAACTGCAGTGGGGCCATAAAGGTAGTTCATTACCACCTGAGTTTTGAAAACATCACAGTCCGAATATCAGAACCACTAGACTCGCACTGAGAGCCAGTTTTGAGTATTTTAATAAGTAGTTATGTCAAAAAGTTGATTGATTTCAAAAGAATAAATTGGTATGATATGGTATTTATAATTCAACAAATGTTGTTACTATAGCAACTAGAGGCTGGGGGCCTCAAAAAAGTTTGGACGGGACCTTTTGGTTATTAACTGTTAAGTAAGTAAGTAATGTTACTTCGGTGTCACCAGTTTAAAAAAACCCTGATCCTGCCCACCAACGATGGTGTTTATATGAAAACATATCCTGCCAAAGTAAACTGCATATATTAGTAATTTAATGGAAACTGAGTTTCCCTGTGGCATTAATAAAGTATGTATCCCTCTATTTCTATCTCCAGAAAGCCAATAATCTGCTTTATAACAGCTGAAACAAACTAAAACTAATTGTGTGTGACGCAAGTGAGACCTTGTGCTTGTGTTGGATAAGATGTTGGAAATTTTTTTTTTTTATATTTGAATCAAATTTCCATGCAACCACTGAAAGTGTAGTTTTTTCCCTGCCCATTCATTTAGATAGGGGCCTGGTCTTGTAAGTCTGAAATAACTGCCCGGGGGCATTGCCTAGATGATGGTCGAGTGGCAACTTCTCTGACTGACTTACTGATATTTCACGCACAGCGGTTAGATGTGAAACTGTGATCCGCTAATGATTTTATACTTCCTTTCACGTGGCTTGGTCCTGCTGCATCACCCTATTCTGATAACTTGGACAAGTTACACACCATTATGATGTAATGCTGAGAAACATCTGGATCACCTCAGTATTTCCTGAATATCTTAAAAGGTATGTATATATGCGATTGTGTGTTTATTTCCATGTGTAGCAGTCGCAGATGTCCGCTTTGCATGTCTCTGCAGAAACACAAAACATCTTTCTCATCAGCCAGAGCAGGAAACACACCATGGCTGCGTCAGGCAAATCAGCTGATCTCATGCTGTGTGTGTTTAAGTGTGCGTGTGTGTGTGTGTATGTGTGTGTATGTGTGAGAGAGAGGAAGAAAGTTACAGTAAAGGGAAATCTCCCACGCACACAAACCACCTCCGTTATGATTATAACCCCGAGCAAGACAAAAACTGTAAACTGGCTTATAAAGGCCAGTTACACAAGGAAAACAGAGGGTGTATGAGTGGGAGGAGGTTTTTTGGTATGCAAGACAGTCCTGATAAGACGTGTGGGTGTGTAGGTGTGTAGGTGTGTAGGTGTGTAGGTGCGGAGTGAAAGGCTGGATTGATTTTCCAAGTAGTTGCAATCTGTATTTGATTGATCCAATGTTAATTCTTCCAAGATCAATCTCTGCAACATGTTTATCGGCACTAAATGTCACTGTCTGTGTGTGAAATAGATTTATCTTTGAATTACTTCAGTTAAAAAGTAACGTGGATGGGTCTGCCCCACTGATCCGAGCCTTGTGTGCTCGTCTGTTGAAAGAGATGCGAGGCTGTGGAGGTCGAGTGAAGTCTGTGTCTGTTCTGCTTTATTCAGTCCATCTCTGCTGGAAAAACTCATGGAGGCTAACAAGCTGCCTGCAGATATCAGGCTGACGTCAGCACAAACAGCGCAGATGAATTCGAAGCAGTCTTTCAGTTTCAGTCATGTCTGGCCTCGAAGTGATCATTAAAGTGGGCGCCTGTACTCACTGCCTCTGACATGTCTATGTGTAGCATGGGGCATTTATTTGCATCATTATGATGACACCCTGAAGACGATATTGTATCAAAACCCAAAAACCACTAATGTGTCGTGTTTTAATCATTTTGCACAGCCAAGAAAAATAAATCTTGGTCTAAATATTTATAACAATGAGACAAGTTTACCATCTGACCCTAATCCTACAATGTGCATAGTAATTTCTATTAAAGGAAAAATGCAGTGTTGAATATCAACTGTGAGAAGCACTTATAGAACATTTATCAGTTTTTATCTGATGTAAGTGAATCATCATGAACAGAATGAAATTAACTGATTCTTGACTTTGTGAATAGAATTCCCCCGCAGAGAAAAGCTCTCATTGCTGCTTCCATCTGCCGCACTAACATGACTCTGGATGTTAAATGACTAATAAATTTCAGCATCTTCCTCTGTGCTGTAAAACACCCACAATGCACTGAGCTGAAATCAGCTCATCCTTATGCATCCTCGTAATGAGGAGCTTCCGTTTCTGGTCCAGGCGTCGTCAGCACAACCTGCAGCGGGTCAACACCCTCAGAGGTCAAAGGTCATATGGAACAGGTGCTGTGAGGTGGAGTTTAAGCCGCTCTGCAGGTCAGAATGGGTACGCTTCAATCTGTGTGTGTGTGTGTGTGTGATCTCAGAAGCGGTGGGTCAGTTACCACAACAAGAGACTGTGTCTTCAACCCACCCTCCTGTCCACTCATTTACTAAACAATAGGGAGCAGTGAGCAGTAGATGAAGATTTCAGACTCATGGTTTGTTATTTCTGTGTCGTCACTGACAGCTGCATAATAATAATAATCTACATTCAGTGGGAGATTGTTACACTTTTTGTGTTGCATTATGGGTTTTTAATATGGGTGCATTAACACACTCAGATAAAATGGCGGACTGTGTATATGGTGATCTAGACAGAGAGTAGGGTGTGATTTGGGTGTTCAGTCAGACTTATCTATTCTCAGTGGTCAACACAAAATACCCAGCCTTACACTGGACACACCACAGGTGCTGCAAACAACAAAGTCCCAACTGTGTATTTTTTAGTCCTTAAAAAAAATTGCAGACAGATTTTCCTGAAACATCCTCTCCACATGCTCAGACTGCGGAAGTGTGTTACTGCAGACAGACACCTTCCATTAAAGCCATCTGTTAGACGTATTTAAAGATCTGCTTCCTCAATAAATAATGCATATATACATGATGATCATTTACAACATTTATTTTTAGGAGCTCTGTCTGAGGGGGACTTGATAGATAAAGCAGGACGTTTCAAATATATTGTAGTGTCCACATCTCACCAACAGAGGTCAATACAGATCAGTTTAGTTGAAATGACCGGAGTAATAACCGATGTTCTCTTCTTCTGTCAGGATGATTAACAATAAAGGCTTGTTGGACATGATTAAACTGAATGAATTATTTCATTTGACAGTGTAGAAAGAAAAAAAAAAAAAAAAAAAAATATATATATATATATTTCAAACTACAGCTAAATTCCTCTTTCCTGTGATTAAATGGCGTGCCGGGTTAACCCTGCCATTGCTCAATTTTAGGGTCGATGGGAGGCTCCAGCCAAAAAAGGTTAAGCTGTGTGGCCAGTGAATGAATGAGTTCTTCTAGGAAACATGTCACAGCTGGACTTGGTGAGTCTGGCTTCCCTCAATATATAAAGACTGAAATCCATCCAATCAGGCCACTTTATACTGCCTGAATTACAGCAGCTGTGTCACTTCTGACTTTCACTGGGTTTTAAGCAGAAAACAATGACTGTAGTTCACACAGGCCTAAGCGTTTATTTCATAATGTCTGTGCGAGACTCGTGTACATCGCTGACAGCATCTTAAATCACAGCAGACTTTATTCTGTTCTGCTATGGGAGCCAAGTGGAGTCATATTGGAAGAACAACCCTGTCACACTCAGTTACGCAAATACATTTACATACAATGCACCATGAAGAACATGTGGATCCTGAGGCAGAGCAGAATATAATGCTTTCTTATTTTCCCCCCCATTTCATTTAGATTTTCTTTATATTGCTTTTCTTATCCCTGCTTTTACAATAGAGCAATTGCAAAGTATTACAAACCAAATCTAGGCCTCTGACCTTTAAGCCACAGATTAAATGGCATGTCAGTGTTCAAAGTTCATGTGGATTCTAGGTTAGTTCTTCCTACCTTTTCCTGAGCCGAAGAAACAGTCCATCTCCACGCTGGAGCGCGAGTGGGACACGCAGAGCGCAGAGCTGGGGACCAGTCCTTCCTGTGGCGGGCTGCGGTCGGTGGTCCGGACCAGGCACCAGCCAGGCCGCTCGCTCGGTCGCTCCAACAGCTCAACTGTCTGACCTGGAGAGACAAGCAGAGCCGATTTTACGGCGTGTTAATCTCAGATGTTTTCATTTCAGGCTTTTTGGTTCGACATTTTCCACAGGAAGACGCTGAACATACGAAAATAAACACAAACTAAACTGAATCTCTTCACTTTATTTTAGCAGGTGTAAGTTTAACTCAGACTATCTAAGATCTTCGGATTTAACTACTGAAGACAAACTGCGAATAGACAGAGTCAACAGGCTGATCCAGACTGAATGGTGCGAACAGAAGTGTCTCTTACCTGTGGTGACAGACATCTCCGTGCTGCATCCTGCTGTGAAGTCCTGAAGGACGACTGTCAACTCACACCCACCAGAGAGCTGCAAAAACACAGAGATGAGACATTTGATGAGACTTTTCAGTTCTCAAAACACCGAAACAAAGTGCTTTCAAACAACACCCCGTTTGTGTGAGTGTGATGCCAAAAATCCCAGACAACCTTGTCAATACTTCAGTTACTGATCTCATATGTACTTAAGCTACAGTTTATCTTGAAACAATCTGCTGCAAATCCACCTGATGACAAAGGAAGAGAAAAATAATCCTGCCTCAAGACAGGGCTGACAACTGTGTTTACACAATAAACACTGAAAATGATTATTGCATAACCTGGCATGCACTTGATGTTCATGTACGTGTGAACTCCACAGTGGGAGGTGAACAGGTTTGTTCCTCTGCTAAATTAGTAAATCAGTTTACTTTAGATTTAAAAGTGACAAAAACCCCCAGCAGCTACTTAAGTGTTTGCAGAGTTAAATCGTCTGGAGGAACACAATGTTTCCTTTGGTTTTACAACAAATACTGAGCCTTGCAAACAGAAAGAAGCTGAACTGAACAAGATTAAAATCCTCAGTTGAGCTAGAAACCAACCGAACAGAAACATTTCCATGCAACATAAAAGTCCAGCGTGAACCTGAACCATTTCCTGACCTGGAAATAACTGAGCTCTACTTTCATAGAAAGACAACAGGAAGGTGTGAAACAGCTAAACAAACATCTGAATAAAAATCAGATTGACCTTAAATATAGGTCTGATTGAGTAAGTGTGGAGTACAGCTGTTAAGATCAGTAGGGTTTTCAGAGTTAATGATTGATAGGTGATAAGGAATGAATAAAACTGAAGACGTAAGCTGCAGTTATGTAAAATAAAGCTGCCGTAAAAATAGTAAATTGCACTTAATAGTAATATAACCGACGTCATCCTGCTGAGGTTGTGCTGAGCTTCACTCATGTTAAACTGAAACACACTTGACCTCAAGGCACAAGACAATACATTAAAGCAGCAACACATTCAAAAAAAGTATATACACACACACACACACACACATATATACATATATATATATATATATATATATACACACAC
>CM076658.1:3167107-3186259 GCA_038496675.1 Rachycentron canadum
TAGCATGGACTATGGCGATCCTTGGTGATCATGTCGTCAGTGCTTGTCTTCCTAAGATGTGTATAAGAGACAGCTCTCTCTCTCTCTCTCTCTCTCTCTCTCTCTCTCTCTCTCTCTCTCTCTCTCTGCTTTGTGTTTGATGGGAATGTCACTTTCCTCAGTGTGTGTGTGTGTGTGTCTGTGGGTCAGTGTATCCACATTTCTCCCACTCACTGGAAGCTACTACTGCACTAAACCACTTCCAACTGCAGGGCTGTGTGTCTGTGTGAGTAGGATGACACACAAGTCATATGACCAGCAGATGGCTACTGTATGGCTTCAGTCTGAACCCAACGATGAGTGAATGTGATTCATGAGAACACACACACACACATATACATGTGTAAATAATTGCTATCCAGTATTAAATTGCTGTAGCTGAATGTTGAAGCTCCACAACAGACATTAGTTACTGATGTAGAAGTTATACTAAGAGATCTGCATAATATCACTAATATTATTATATTAAGAGATCTTACTTTTCCTTACATTCAATGCACAGCTGCACAAAGGATTGAAAAACTAGGGTGGAAGAAGTTTGAATCGACAGCGGCTGCCAACTGTAGCTGAGGAGGAGCTGGGGAGATTCCCTGATGGTTTGGCTCGTATCCAACTGCAAAACTACTTTTAGACACCTCCATGTGACAGCAGAGGCAAACATGTCACATGTACAGTATAATGGAAATTAAGTTTAACTTGTAAACTACAGGGAAATAATTTGCTTCGATTCTAAATGGTGGACTGAGCGTTAATAGTTTTACAGTGTCAGTTCACCCCAGACACCTTTTCCTCATGTATATATGCTCTACAGCCATGCAGATAGTTTCAGGCTGATTGGTCTGACGTATCTGTCTATTAGATCTGTTTTTTGCTTTACAGGCGTGCAACGATCCACCCACTGGATCCTACGTTTCCTAGGAAAAGCAGGACACATTTATCAGCCGCATATGAAGGAGCATGCTTCAAAATGGGACAGGCAAGTCGCACCGACTGTGACGCAATCGATTCAAACGCAGCCTCTGAAGGATGTGGCCCCCGAATTGGGACACAGCTCATGACAATGGTAACACACTTATGTTTAGTATTGATCTTTATAGGATTTCTCCTGAGAGCATCAAGAATTGTGTGAATAAATCTCATGTAAAACCACCAACGCTGGCCTTATGAAGTCAGGGGACTCATCCCCTGAATGAAAATGAATATGAATCTAAAAGTAGTATCTGGACAGACCAACCTGACCATCCCTTTACAGAAACAATGTCCACAAATTATTCAGAGCAGGGTTTGTGGAGAGAGATGTCACTGTTGGATGTTTTAAATGTCATTTTTCACTTTTTCACAACACTTTGAGAAACACAATTGAAATTTTGCTCCTCTCCACAGGAATGGATAAAATGGATGGATGGTTTTAATCGCTGAGGTCAACTAGCCTTTTAACCTCTGAGATTAAAAAAATCATCCCTCTGGGTGACCAAGTCTGACAGACTCAAGCCTGACTGCATTCATTTCAACATGGACTCGGCTACTGATGAGCCCCTTTCCAACCAGTGATGCATATTCAGTCCTACGGGAGTGGAGTGTTTCTAAATTTTATTGAGCCTGAGCTCTTGGAGAAACACAATTTTCGCTCCATCTGAAGGCGGAGGCTAAAAAAAGCCTCGGTCCTCTGACCTACGGGGCTGTGGTGGAGCCATGTGGGCTGCCAAGTTGTCAACCACTGGAATGATACTTTAAATAATGTAAAGACCACAGACTGAACCACAGCTGACTCATTACACCAAAGAGCGTCACAGAAAAGACATATTCTACTCAACGTCACAGAACTGACATATTCAGCTCGACGCTACAGGCCTGCCTCGAACCTCAGTAAATAAGCAAAACTGCACAAAGCTGATCTCCTGAATCACATCACGAGAGCTGACCTTAAGTATTTAGACAGTGGCAGATGTCGTCCTCATGCCCAGAAGACAAAATGATGACGGTTTGTCAGCATCTTCCAAAACATCTGCCATAAAAATGTTTTCTAATCCGTCACCTTTAAGGTTAAGGTCCAGTTAAAACAGGACCGGTGGCAGGTAACTTTCTGTGAACCATGGTTTCCAAAGTGGACCAAGCGTGCACCCTGACCTTTTGTAAGAGGGCAGTCCTTACTCACAACCACGTGAGGTCACTTGACAAGAAAATGTACTTGGACATTGGTTTATATTACCGAACAATGCTGTCATATATCTTGTGTGGACAGTGATTAGCTCTGTGCTCTGAATTTAAATTAAAACAATCACAATGACGATGAAGGTTTGACTTAATTGAGGGTTTTAAAACCCGTGTTGAGTGAATGTTTTAGAAGTGAATCAGACTTTTGTTACAGTCATCCTTCACTATCAAAAAAATGTTGGATTTTGTTGAGTATATAAATAGTTTTGCTTATGTATATAAATATTTGCTGATTGCAGATGCAGATGCCTGTTAAGTAGCAAAAATAACAGAACAGAAGATATGTTCACGGTAGCTTAGATACTGATGCATCATTTGTACAATAAAAGCACTTTGTTTAAGTCCTGTTTAACTGTTTAATAACTGTTCAGAAAATAAAATATTTATATTGAAACACAAGCTTAAGATGCATGAACAGGAGGAGTATGGATATGAACGCCACAAATCACTGTTCAAGCTGAAAGCCAGTCATTTTAAATCCTATGAGCAGGAGTACAGAGCTAAATTAACAATTTAAAAAAATACACATTGTCCATAGACTTCAAAGTCTGCTCAGGGACGTATTCGTCACGTAAAACCTCTCCAAATCTGTCAGAAACAGTGCCTTCCCACTCTGTCTGCACACACACACACACACACACACACACACACACACACACACACACACACACACACACACACACACACACACACACACACACACACACACACACACTCGAGACCCAGACAGCCAGTGGAACATCTGACTATGCCAATTCTGGTCTGTTATTATAGTACATGGAGACAGAGTGGGGTGAAGTGGGAGAGAGGACATAAAAAGTGGGACAAACAGAGGCGTGAAAAATGAGAAAAGATGGATGGATTGCAAAAGGAGCAACTAATCATGGGCGTGTGTGTGTGTGTGTGTGTGTGTGATGGATCGCTGAGGGAGGAAAGAGAGAATAGAGAAAGAGGTGTATAAATAACAGACAAGAAAACAGAAACAGGTCGAGGCAAGACAGAGAAAGGTAAGAAGATGTTTACTGAAAAAGGCTGAAAAAGTTGAGAAAAAAAAAGAAAAAGCAATGAATACAAACTAAACCAGAACAGCATAATCACATTCAAAAAAAGGGGTAGTTCTTGAAACTGTGTCCTAGTGAGCTGATCAATACGCTAAAAGCTAAGAAAGAGCATCAAGATTCATCAAGATCTGACGGCTTCTTTCTAACAATAACCTTACGTGACATGACATTATGGAACTGATTCCTGTTTTTCCAATAAACAAAGGTTTCTCCCACAATATCAGTTAGTGAAGGTGGAAAGAAGAAGAAGTTAATCGTCACACACCCCCTGCTGAGTGTGTGACATTTAACAACTAAAAACAACCAGACACTGCAACATCCTGCTCTGATTACTGAAGAGCAAACGTGAAATGTTCAGGCCTGATCCATCCCTGTCACCTGCTGGGTCTGAGGGGGGCATGTGAGCTTCACTCATTTCATATGCAGCCTCTGATGTATGAAATGTTGTGTGTGTGCTCTTTTCTGAGCGCACAGGCCTGAAAATAAAATTTAAAAAAAAAAAAAAAAAAAAAAAAGTGTTTTTTTTGTTCTCAGGCCTGGAGTCAAAGACATTAATAGAGATTCAACCAAGACTGCACCTTAAGAGTTTCAGCAGTGTTCAACAAACGCCTGCTCAGATCACTGACTTGTCTTTGTTCCAAAATACACAAGGGATTGGCTTACTGTATGATAATAAATCTCTGGAGGGCAGGCGGAGCCATGGGAATGCAACAGAAGAGAGCACCATCAACCTCCTAACAAGAGTCAAGTGCTGCCACTCTTCCACAGCCCTCTGGGGAAAAAAACATGTCTCTCAAGCCAGATGAGTCTCTACTGTCAGCAGGGTCAGCCACGACGAAAATCTACTGAAGCTTAAATTCCCAGCAGCGTCCTGCATGTTCTCACTATTGTCACAACAAGCTTGTATCTCATTTTAAAGCCTAATTAAAAAACTAATGTAAAAGAAAGAGTAAGGCACGCACGGTGCGGACAGCAGTTAAAGCTGCGCCCTGCTATGTCAGCATAAGAAACATGAAACCCATCAAAACAAAATGAAGGCACCGTGTCTTTTTCCCTTTGATGTTGTCAGGAAAACAGCAGAGGAGGATCCCAAAATAGCGAGATAGAGTTTTCTAAATCATAGAAACAATAAACTGGACGGGAGCATCAACACACCCACACTCAGAAAAGGCTGGAAAAGTTCATTATGTTTTCATTGGACAGGAAGAGGTGGGAGATAAACACAGGCCGACGTGTAATATAAAACGCATATGCTTGTGCGTTTTGTGGATGCATGAATGGACTGATGTACAAATAAAAATTAGAGGAAGAAGAAAATCAAATGTCAGTGTGGTATAGAGACAATGGCATAGTAAAAAACAAGTTGAGAGACGCACGCTCGAGACCCACTGCCAAGGCCATTCTGCATGAGCGAGTCTGCATGCGTGTGTGTGTGTGTGTGTGTGTGTGTGTGTGTGTGTGTGTGTGTGTGGTGCTGACATTTAGAGGCAGGGTAAGTGTGTAGGCGTGGGGTTGCACGGTGAAAAGGCCACACTGTGTAACCCTACAGTAGGAGGCCATGACTGACATCTGTGTGGGGTTGTGTGTGGGTGGATATGCGTGTGTGTGTGTGTGTGTGTGTGTGTGTGTGTGTCAGTGAGAGGGGAGGTACTGTAGTAACACTAGAGAACAACCAGTTCAAATCAAAACAACAAATAAAATTGTGGACTCAGAACAACCAAAACAACTGCTGTTCGCAAATGAACCTACCCCGAAAAACGTAACTGGAGACCTTTGAGCAAAGCACTAGGAGTCCTCCACTAACTCAAAACACATCCAATAACCCAGCTCAAGGAAATTTTTACTGGTTAGCCAGTTTCTGCTTTTATCGTCGACCAAAAACACATATCAGGGAAAGGCATGTCGTTTTTAAACACAAGAAGACTGCCACGACAGAAAATGGTTGGGAACAACTTGTTTTAAATGGAACAACTTTGAAAACTGATATATAACGATATACAAGCTGCTGCCTCCCCCTCAATCATTCAATTCAATAATGAACTCAAAGTGCAGATTAGAGTTATAAACTTATCCAAACCTCTTACTTTTAGATTAATTAAAAAAAAAAAAAAAAAAAGACCAGTAACATTAATAGGAAACAAAAGGCGTTTGATTTCTGTGTTTCCTCACATTAAACCATGACCCCTGAAATATAGTCAAAATAAAAGTTCAAGGCTTACTTGGATGTGAGAGACTGGCTGGTGGGAGGCATCAGCACAGACGCCTGCACACAACCTGAAGAGGTTTTTCATCACTGACTGCTTCTCTGTTCAAATGGTGACATTGCTGGACACTTGTCATGCACACACACACACACACATACAAACACACAGTGACTACACACACACACCCTTAATCTAGATATAAACTGGAGGATAAGCACAACACACTCCCAAACACACAGTTATGGAGCTGCGTGTATGTCGCTGACTTGATTTTCTAGACAGCAGCTCATGTAGACGAATGTGCACAAACACCGTCTGTCAGCCACTGGCACATTCACAGCCCCTGTTTCTGCCTGTTGTAGCTGCGTGGGAGACCCTGTAGCGCTGAGACAGGTGTGGGTCATCAGCTCGCCACAGGCTGCAGAGCGAGTCTCAATCAGCTTCTACTCCTCCATCAACCGTCTTGTTGAGGGCTCTGTGTGTGTGTGCGTGTGTGTGTGTGTGTGTGTGTGCGTGTGTGTGTGTGTGTGTGTGCGTGTGCATCCTACCTTGTCGCTGTCTACAGTGTTCTGGGACGTCCTGGAGGCGATGGAGATGGTATCTGGTTGGCTGCTGCCATCCCCCTGACTGTCTCCATCTTCACCTCCCTCTCTGAATGCACACACACAATCAGGATAAATGCTTTAGTTGAAATCACTGAAACACTTTGAGGAGTGAGGGATGTTCCTACCTACTGCGACAACATGTCATTACAATAGTTTGGACGACGTCTATGAACATGGTCTCAACTCTTAGAAAAGTTTCATTCTGCTGTGATGACACTGTCGCTGTTTACGACACATCTCGCTGCAGCGACAGTAGAGGCGGGAGCTGCAGGAGAAAATCCCTCACCTCTGAGGAGCAGGCGCAAAGAGCAGAGGTGCATTTTAAAGGAGGGTGGATTGTGTTTGGGGAGAGAAAGAGTGAGTGCAGATTTCTGATTTCTTAGGGATTGAATGAGTTACAATAATACTCAAAATGTTATCACTTTAATACAGTAAAAAAATGAGGTAGGTAGATGTGGTTCTCCATCTCTTCTTCTTCTATTTGTTTGTTTGATGACTCCTGCTGCATTAACAACACTGCCATGGCTGTAGGTGATGCAAAAACCTTTGCCTCATTTGGGGCTTAAGTGATTCTTTCTAACTTGAGATCACTAAATTATTTCTTTTCTAAATTTGATAATATGAGACCAATCCCACAAATCCCAAAATTGAGCTCTACCTCATGACTGCATGCTGCTCCATGGCGAAGATATTAATGAAGGTAAATCTGACTCTCCATCACTAAAAAAGGTTCAACATTCAGAAACTGTGTCTATTCTTTAATGATTTGTTGATATTAATATATTTACGACTGACTAAATATCTGGTGGATGCTCTTTTGTCTTGCGTGTCTGTGTCCTCGTCTACCTCTTTGCGTTATTCCTGGGTTTGCTCAGTGCTGGTGTTTTAGGCAGATGAAGAGGCTCCTTGAGAGCCCCCTTCAGATGAGTCATCCTCTCTTGGATCACCTCCCTGATGTTTTTAATCCACTCCTGTTTAGCTTCCATACTTGACGCCTGGAGGAGAATCAACGAAATAATTATGACCAAGGTAACAACCTTAATTTGGCAGAGGATGTATACATCTAATCAGAAGGCAGGAAACTTACTTTAAGCACAGTTTTATTATCAGAGGAAGGAGTTCTTCCTGCCCACAGAGCAAATTTACACGGATCACCCTCAATGTGCTCAGTCACCCCCAGCTCTGATGTCTGCAGCACAGCATGAAGGGAAGAGTGAAATGTGAGTCTATGATGATTAACCATCTGTAGCTACAGCACCTACAACTACACACACACCCACCAGTAGTCTGTTCTTGTACTGGTACTTAGTTCTGCCAGCTGAGTCTTTGATCTCCTTGCTGAAGACCAGGGAGAACTCAAACAGGAAGAGGTGTCTGTCCCTCCCCTTCCTGATCAATGAGCGCGGATCCCACACCTGGAAACTGTCCTGCAGGATCAGCTCTCCCTGCACCTCCAGGTTCTCCTCAAAGCCTGAGGACGAGGAAAACTGAAGGGTTAATATCAAGCACACTGCCAAAAGTCTGAACACACAGTCAGCCTTTAGCTGGAATAGGAAATAAATCAAACTTATAGTAAGTCTTGGGAAAAGGTCAGCAGTTAAGTTATTAAGAGATTAAAAGAGTGGAATCAGTTAAAGAGCACTAAAATACACTTATTTATTAATTTTAAATTAAAGATTAGAAATTATAATAAACAGAGTCAACCTGAACTTTAAAATGTTTTTATTACAGATGTTATCTTACCCTCCAACATGGCCAGATGCATGGCATCATTGGCTCTCTTAGGGACACCAAGCATCACCTCCAAACCATCTTTAATCTCCCCTTTACCCTCCTCACAGCAAGACAGTAACTCCTGCAGGAGGACAGGGCATTGAATGTAATGAGAGTGCAAGCACCAAAAAAGATGTACATGTGTGTGTTTGTGTATCTACCTTGAGCAGCAGTTGGTACTTGGTGATCCTCTGGACTGGTTTGATGAGGTAGGAGGAGATGGAGTTAGCCAGTCCACGTCTCTGCTGAATGTCCTGTTTATACACAGAGAGAAATCACAGCAAACAGCAAAAAAAAAAAAAAAAAAAAGGTTTAAAATAAGTGAAATTGTTTAGTGTTCAATTCGGTGTGTTACGGCTGCTGGGATCTTTTCGACGATCAAACAGCACCGTCTGCTGACACAACGTGTGAACTACACAATCCTCAGTGTCCGGCTGCAGGGGGGGGGAGTCAGAGACCTGCAGCTGAACACGGCCCTTCTCCTCCTCCAAATCTGAGTAATCTGCTCGACAAAGCACCTGCAGCAGTGCTACGTTAAAACGCCTTCCATCTCAACCAATACCCTGCACAGAGCCCTGCTTGTTGTTAGGTTTACCACCGTGTTTTGTACTGAGGCAACACTTTGATCATAATACACAATTGCATCAGTTATTAAAGAGGGTATCTGTTTATTTCCTTGAGACATGTGCATGAGCAGAAAGATGAGTGGCTACGTGAGATATATTTACTTGGAATGAGCTGTTTTTGTGATCATTAAATGAAATAAAAGGTTTTATCTTTAGTTTATTTCAGATTTTTCATGCAATGACATGATGTGAATGGATCTGTGACAGAATACCGAAGGCTTTACTCACGTCAAAGAAGGTGCCCGCGTGCTCCAGTATGAGCTGACTGGAGTCTGGTTTGTTTTTACAGTAATCCACATAAATGTGGAACTTATCAGCCTGAAAAACAGGATGGATAAGAGGTCAGATGGTTGAAATCAGCTGTCTCCTTTCATTCTGACACTATCAGAACAGCTGACTCTCACCCAGGTGACGAAGCAGTGACCAACGTCCTCTGGCAGTTGCTCATAGTTCACCAGCTCCTTCAGGAAAATACTGGAGACACAAAACAAGAGCTCACAAGTTGCACCTAATATATGTTTTCATATGGCTCAGCTGTTTCAGGTGAACCATTAAATTATCCTACATGTTTCTCAGGACCTCTAAAAAATAACTGATTGTATTGTACGACTCTCTTTAACCCGGCTTTCCAAAAATTGGCAGGCGGAAAGCAAAATAAAATGAATATGTCTGAATTCCATAAGAGGCTCATACAAAAATCCTGTAGGTTAGAGGTTCCTTTAAGAGCTAATGGAGTTGAAGCGTACTCGAAAATGTTCCCAAGAGGAAGCAACACAGATTTCTGGAGGTATCATCGGGACATCAAACATAAAGAAACCCCTCAGGGAAACTTTAGGAGTTCACGAACTGTCTATGAAGGCAAACCTCAAAGACACTCCTTCAGCTCCCCTTTAGCTACAATGTCAGAAAAAAATGAGAACGGTCCCTTTGGGGGTTTTCTAAGCAGTGAACAGTTAAAACATTTCCACTGCAGAAAAGTTACTGACAAATGTGCAAGAATCCCACAATGATCTTGCCATGTTTTTTCCATTCTTTAACCAAATATCAATTGCTCACATGCTACTAGAGCTTAAAACTAAGTATTTAATATGCTGCGGTTGTTGCTATGGGTTGTGCACAGCAGACACTAGCTGATTCTTGTTCCCTGCACAGACACAATCTAAGCGTCTCTCACTTGTTGTGGAAGTCGTAGATCTCCTGCATGTTGCCGAAGATAATGTGCTCCTTGTTGGCAATGCCTGGAGGAATCTCCTCCACACCGCTGGTCATCTCCCATAGGTAGGTCTGACAGGCAGAGTGAACGACAAATAAGGCCGATGGGAAAATATTCGCTGCGTCAAACAGAGTTACACAAGCAGAGGGCTTTTTCTTACCTCGAGACACTCATGGAGATCTCTGACGTAGGTCTTCTCCGTCTGCAGTAGCTCTGCCATGATGAACCTGAGACAAGGAAATAGTTGAGATTAACAAGGGAAGCACCGCAAAGAAGGATCAGATGGCATGAATTATATAATTGGTACAATTTTGTATCTGATTGTTCCATGACTGCATGAGCTTACTGATGTTTCTCCAAGACTTTTAGACCTAACAAACAATCCACGACAAGACAAAAGCTTTGCAGAAGGCTGAAGAGGAGATTAAGACACTGTAAACTGTGCGATTATCACAATTAAGTGTCTTTGAAGTCCTAAAATTTGGAATTTTGGGAATGGCCTGGGACACAGATGATCACCATTATCAGGACAGATTGAGGAAACACTGTCTTGGGAGTGGACAGGAACGAATGTGTTTGAATAAGATGAGTCACTGCAGCTCTGTTATAACTCCTCATCATCTCACATTCACTTTATGTGCTTCATGTGCTTCAGGTTTGGCTCATGATACATTATCAGGTCTGATGTTTTACAAACAAATCTTTTCCTGCTTTCCACATAAAGTGGTATTTCCCATTTCTATTCAGGAACTTGCAATCTGTACAGACTTGTCCTCTCTCTCTCCTCCTCTCTTGATTCCTGTACTCACTCTTTCTTCCTGGCCGACTTCCTCTTCTCCTCGTTGACCTCGTGGTTGGGGTCGCGCAGTTTGACCTCAGGGTCATCTGTCAAGCTGGCGGGGATAATGTCCAACTCCAAGTCCTTATTGTCCTGCATAGAAAAGACATTTTTCTTTTGATGATCAACAATTTGAAACCAATATTGACCCAACTTCATCTGTGTCTGTCACCACCTGCATGTTGTTAAGTGTTCATTCAGAACGCATCGTGCCTGATGTACTCACCTCAGAGCTGACCCCCAGACTCCTCTCTAGGCTCTCCTGGTATTTGCCCATGCGTAGGGAGAAATCACGGTACCTGCGGTCCACCGTGCTCACCCATCGCTTCAGCTCCGACACGTGGGCGTGGCCTTTCTCCACCAGGTTGTCCGCTAACTGGATCAGCAGCTTCACCTTCTCCTTGGTTTGCTGTGGGATGTTCACACACAGATTACAGGGGTGAAACGCTGCTTGGCGTGAGATGCCGCTGATCTTCTGGGCTCCGACATATTTCATTGGTTGTTTGGGGGGTTTTTTTAATATAATTTCTTTGACTGCAACAAATTGTTGCTGCCGTTTTAGGAAACCATTTAGGAACATCATTGACTACTCCTGATCCTGTCCATACACAAACCCAAACTAACTCTGGCTGTCGCTTTCAGACTCTTTTTTAAATCACACTGAATATGAATTATACAGCATTTAGCATGAAAATTAGTTATGACTCTCATGTTCTGCTCTGAAATGAAAGGAGACTCTCAGTCTCTTAGTTCTATTGATTTGACACCTGGAGAGCATTGCAGCTCCTTGGAGGCACAATAAAGCTGTCAGTAGCTGAGTTTTACACACACACACACACACACGCGCACACACACACACACGCACACACGCGCACACACACACACACGCACACACACACACGCACACACACACTGCGTACCTTGGCAGTGAGTCTGAAGTGATGGTAGTCGTTGAGGAGCTCTTGTGTTTCCTCATTGCTGTCGCCAGGTGACGTGTGTGTGGCCAGGTAAACCTCACCTGTCTCCTGGATCCAATCAAGTGCCTGCACATACACACACACACACACACACGCACAAATAGACAACAGATAAGAGTTGATCCTCATTCTTTGTATTGCATTTGCCCGTCTAAACTTACTCCCTGATAAAATAAACCAGATGTCCCTTTAGTGCTGCACATTTCCCCAAAGCCAAAATCCAGCCAGCACTTTTTTTTTTTCACTAGCGCACACAGACACAAACACACACACACACACACACCTGTTTGGCACTGCGTTCAAACACCAGGTACTGCTGACATTGGTCCAGCCTTCGTTTCTTTAACGTCCAGAAGTGAAGGACTCTGTTCTCTCTCTGCAGGAGCTCATTCAGAATGGCTGCACACAGAAACACACATCATAATAAATATACACAACAATATTGTTTTGTAGGGGAAACCCTGTTTCTAAAATGTGCTCACAGCTCAGCACAGAGCTACGTACATGAGTTAAGTACATTGACTTTATATATAATCATGAAATGCAATCCAAGCAAAATAAGAATCCATAATAATGTGGAATACTGTTATTGTTATCTGTTAACTTTACATAAACACCTTAACCATAACTGGCAGCATTATGTGTTTTTTTAAATGTCATAATTACATTTATGTAAAAATATTAATAAACTTATTAAAAATCAAAGCAATGGAAAGTTTCAGTTGGTCTTCTTCCTGCTGTTTCAGCAGCTGTAATGCATATAGTAACACTAGCAGACGGTGGTAGCAGCAATGACCTTTAACTTGTTGTTCAGGGCCTCTGGTGTGACTGGCTGCTCCAGGCATGCTCACGTTGTTCCTGTGAATGTACTTCAGAAACACCTCAGCATTCCTCCGGGCCAAAGTGCATGCCTGGAAAACAGGAATATGGCAGTTAAATACTGACACATAATGGCAATAGACACATGCTACTATCAAACAAACTAATTCCTATCACTGATTTCATGTTGCTGTCCAATTTTTTAGTTTTTTACATCATTAGCATTCAGTCAATATGGATTCATAACCCAAAGGTCTTTTGTAAATGTTATTTATGGTATATAAACCTTCAATAAGCTCCATAGGAAACAGCCTTAAATGCTATTTTCTATCCTTCTCTTCCCTTTATTCTAATATCCTCTATTTAATTTTAAAATCTATGCTTGAATTTGCAGTTTCAGGTCACCTTAAGGAAGGCTTCCTTCTGCTCCAGGTGTTTACTGATCAGAGGTAGGAGGTGATCACTGTCGGCAGAAGTTCCCAGTTTGTCGTGACTGCCGCACCAGTCTTCATCCCGACGATACTCCTGCTCCAGGCTCTCTAACACACTGCACACCTGGACAGACACGGAGAGTTTGTGACACCGTGACAGCACTCCCGCCCCCAAACCCCGGAAATGAGGAAGCACGACGTACCTGTTCAGACGTCTTGTAAAAGGCCACAGAGGCGTTTACAAGCTTCAGGCGGTCCTCCATCTTCAGCATCAACTGCTGCCAATGAACGGCCACTTTCTCCGCACAGCTGCGAATCGCCTCTGGATCATAATGACCTGCCTGGAGCATCATCTGAAACAAAGAAGTCAGACGGCGAGATGGTCATGACAAACAGCCTGCAACATCTCCTGAAACCTAAACTGGAGATTAAGGAGAAGACAAGACATCTAGAGGAGAAGTGTAGTGGAGTTGGTTTCACTTTTTCAAAGTAAGTCTCACAAGCGTGTTACAGCCTACGACAATAAATAATAAAAGAAGAAGCAGAATTTACCTCAGCTTTTTGCTGGACCTGCAGGGCGCTCTGATGAGTCTTCTGAAGAGAGTTAGCATGGAAGAGAGACTGGAGGAAGAAGAAGGGGGTAGTTACCATCAATTAAAATCACTGACTCATTAGTTCAAATCAGCTTTAAAGGTTCCCTGTGGAGCATTTTGACCACTAATAATCCTATGGAGCAATGTTTTCACAAATGAATTTCTGTTTTGTTGGCGCACATACAGAGTCCAGCTAATGGTTTCACATTTTTTACACTGATTTACAGTCGGCTGTAATTTAAACACGTTCCAGAGGAAGAAGTTAGGAAGAAGACTGGAAGTTGGTAAACATGGTTATAAAATTGCGGGTGTCAAACTTACAAGAAAAATCTGTTTTGCAGATATTCAAGGAGGAAGGAAATGTATCAGCACTTTTAATTGGAAAAAATAATCTAGAGCTGACACAGAGTTTATCAGACCATGGCAGGAGTGGGAAACCAACCAGCTATGGTCATGCTTTAAAGTTGAAGCTGAAGCCAGAGGGCATGTTCAAGGCAGCTTTCTTCAGACTCAGTCTATTCTCTGCTTTCTCTGAATATACATAGAGAATATTTTTATACTGGGAATGATGGTCTCAATAGTCATTTTTAATTAGGTAAAAATAGATTAAATTTGTACCTTCATGGGAGTTTTGAAAAACAAAGTTGCACGAAAGTGACACTAAAGCTTAAAAATAAGTATATCGTCAACATTTCACACCACTTGAGAGTTTCATCATTCACTGGGTGCATGTGTGAATATATTTGTCTATTTTTTGGATTAAAAACAGTTTGACAATTTCAGGATTATTCTAGTAAACAGACAATATGATGAATCTTGTTAAATAACTGACCGCACCTGTCAGAAGCCATGATGTGATTTTATTTATTTCTTTTATCAAGATATGTCATCGGTTTAATGTTAGTATTGGACACACAATGCTTTCATTGTGCTTTGTGTGTGTGTGTGTGTGTGTGTGTGTGTGTGTGTTTAAGTTATTAGCCAAGGCAGCATTACATCAGTCTGATGGAGGATGCATGACTTACATCATGTTGAGGAAACACACACACACACACACACACACACACACACACACACACACACACACACACACACACACACCAATTACAGTTCCACAGGAGCAGAAACCAGGCCAGAACACACATGTTGGGTCTAAGCCAAAACAATGTGTGTGTGTGTGTGTGTGTGTGTGTGTGTGTGTGTGTGTGTGTGTTTGTGTTTGCGTGTGTGTGTGTGTGTGTGTGTGTGTGTGTGTGTGTGTGTGTGTGTGGGTGTAGTACAGTGCTGACCAAGGGGCTTTTACCCCTTTAGTGCTCACACACTTCTGGAGTCAGCTATTTAAAGCACGACACAGAGTAACTCATACACACACACACACACACACGCACACACCCATACAATTACACATATGAGCGAACAGATAGCATTTGAATGTGTGTGTATTTGTGTGTGTGTGCATCTGTTACTCTTCAAAGTCAGTGCATAATGAAATAATTATTGAGGCAAGCCTGGTTCACACAGAGATGACAAAGAAACTGCGTGTGTGTGTGTGTGTGTGTGTGTGTGTGCATATCAGTGTGTGCCCCCATCTGCTACTATTCAAACCAATGCATACTGAAATAATTATTATTAAAGTACAGTAAGCCTGGTTTTAGCAGCAGTAATTAGGATGTGTGTGAGAGTGAGTGTGTACCTCTATAGCCATCTGGAACTGTTCATGTTCCCTCTGCAGCTGCTCAGCCTCAGACAGGGAGCTGGCATTCACCATGCTGGCATTCAGCATGGACTCACCATTACGAATCCAACCCAACACCTAGACACAGAGAGGGAGACACACGAAATGACAACGTATGACAAAATAATAGGCTACAAATGTCCAGATGTATATGTGCGTATATCTGAGGGAGAGAGATGTGCCACATTATTCAGCACAAAAGTGTAAAAATAAGCAAGTGTGAGGTTGGTGAGGAGTATGAGGAGCAGCATGATCAAAATTTGTGAAAAACTTTGTGAGGAGTCCAAGAAAAATATACTGTAGTTGAGAGCATGGGCGATACTGATGATATATTAACACAGATCAAGCTATCATTAATCGTTATCAACGCTTTTGAGAGAACTTCCCCTCTGATGTTTCACTACAAGATTAATGTCAGTGTGGACCTTTCAGTTTTTATCTCCACCTCTAAAAACTGTTTTATATACATAAAGTAAAGTAGCATATCGGGGAAATGTGCGTGCGATGACAGGCAGACATGAGAAATATCAGTGATTATGGTGTCTGGGGTGTTGCTAAAATGTGTTTTATCAGACAAAGACGTCCCGATGAAACCTAGTTACCTGGTGTTACCTTCACTGACAGTGTGGCTCACCTGTTGACTGTTACATGGGCAATGAATGACCTGACAACAGCTTCTATCAAAGCAGCATGGCTCACATTTAATGGTCAACAGAAAAATACGGCAGCAATTTTTCTTCCTTTTAATCTATAAAATGTAATGTAAAAAGAGCCGGTGACATTTAATAACAGCAAGATTTACATTTATCTGTGAGCAACTAAACAATATAATTTCTTATGATTTCTCCTGGAGTAGGTGTTTACAGGCAAACCCACCTGCAGAGAGTTGACACTGATTTAGATTCAAGTTGCAGGTTTATTTGCACCTTTGCCAAGCATAACATGCAATGTATTATTCCACACTTGAACTACAATAACTAACTATTATTCCACACTTGAACTACAATAACTAACTATTATTCCACACTTGAACTACATTGTGGCAACAAGTTATTGCAACTAAGTTCTGCATTTCACTGAACTGTGGCTTACTGTGAATATTAGTTTGCAATAGATCTGGTTCTTTAGGACAGAGAGAGAGAGCGGACTAATAAAGAGAAGAAGAGTGAGGATGTGGCAGCATCAGTGTGAGTTTGTGTGTGTGTGTGTGTGTGTGTGTGTGTGTGTGTGTGTGTGTGTGTGTGTGTGTGTGTTATTAGCATGTTGCCATAAACCCCATAAATTATTCAGTCATATCCATCTGCAGCAGCAGTGTGCTTCCTGTCTCAAAACGCAGCATGTTCACATTCACATCTGTAGTAGTTTCTTCACAAAAAACACAAAACATTTGCTCTACTGGGCAGGAAGAGCTGGGTGTTATTCTTGTCATTTCTCCAATACGGAGGAGTCTTTCCAAATACAATTTCTTTTGTTTCTAATAATAAAGACAAGTTCACCTTGCTCCATTAAATTGCCACATTATTTCCTTTTTAGGATGCAGTTTTCTCGTCTTCCTTGGCTCAGGATCAGAACAATGGTCAGCATATATTGTAGATAAGTGCAGTTTGTTTTAAAATGACTCTACTCTCTAGTATGATAGCACTGTGATGTAGTAGGTATAATGCTCTACATATGCTGGTTTTATACAGGGTTTTCATATTCATTTAACTTTTTTTGTTAAAACACATTTTATTCAAGAAAGAGTCTAGAGAAATCCATTAGATTTTTTTTTTCTGCTGCTGCTTTTCTGTCCACCATAGTTTTAAAAAAAAATGCTCTGGTGAAGAATGGAACAGTATAAATTATAAATTATAGGATGGTCCAATGCGTCCCATGTATAGTCACATAGTGAAATGTGAAATATGAGCAATTTAAAGCTCGAACTGACAACCAGGACAGGCCTCAGACAGCCCAGCAGCAGCCCAGTGAACCTGCTGAGTGGAGGAGTGGACGGGTGGATTCATTTTCAGTAATTTCCAGCGTCTCTGTCAGAAAGTCAAATGAAAGGTGAAGAGAAATGAATCTAGTCTTGCGCCCAGTGCTGGTGTCTCCGTGTGTTCTTACCTGTTTAACCTCGGCCTGTAGATGGCGTAGCTGCAGAATCTGCTCCAGCCGTGTGTGCGTGTGCTGTGCGTTGAGCTCCACCTCCTGCTGCTTCTCATGCAGGAACTCTAGCAGCTCCTGAACCTGAGAGGCCAGGTCCATGTCCTTCTCCCCTGTCAGTTCGATTCCTGACAAACACACACAATCACTCTTACATTACCTTTTATTACCTTTTTTGTTTTGTTTTTTTTTGGCTTTTGTCAGAGCCAAAGAATTATTTCCACATACTTCCAGTCTTAATGCTCATGTCTCTGAACATGTCCAGCTGTGCAGTGAGAGTTTAATGATGAATCTCATTTCTCTCTTACAAGAAAACCAAAAATATCATATCACATCATTACATTAACTATTGAGCCGATAATTTGATCTCATACTATTTCAGCTTTGTTCTTTGTTTTGCAGATGATTATTATGTTTGAGCTGCCGATGCCTAATTAGTTGAAGCTTTAATAAAAGAGACTCTCTGTCCTCAGTCTGCGATCAGGAAACTAACAATGCCTTCCTTCCCCAGTAACTGGCGCTGCTACAGAGAAAGAGTGGTTTTTTTTGTGTGGCGGGTGCGAGAGATTTATCACTCCAGGGGGCATAGTGACTGAGGCAGTGACCTCAACACAAATATACACACCCAGTAAGAGGATTGTGCTGTGACAATTTTTTAACCTAATTCTCTTTCTGTTCCACACAACATGATTTGGGATCATCAACTCAGTCCTCGGTGCTGCAGAAGTATCAGGGTTCCCTCTCTGCTTCACTGCGGAGTAAATCCAGACGTGAGCCCGCTCAGCCACATTCAGAGCGAATCAGCGACACACATGATAACAACTGAAGTGCAGTGTGAATGTGAATGCATCCTTGAAAAGAATACATTAATATATTGAGCCTGTAGTGTACATACAGACTCGTTCCTGGCTGCGTGGCTCAGTATTTTTCCTGTTGAAAAGCTCCAAACTGGTCACATGGGAAGCATTTTAGATGCATAATGATGCCAGGTGTGAACTTCAGTTCCAAACAAAGCACAAGGGTATCGTGGGAAATTCTTTACGGAAGCCGAGGAACTAATTTTAAAGCACATCACAGCGTTCTGTGTTCTTTGTTTCCATCCATTGTATTCCTGTAAACCTGACTCCCTCTGCACCCATTTCCATCGTTATTCTGTGGCAGTAAAAGCTTTTGTGCGGGTTTTACCTGAAGCCTGAACCTCCATAATGTACTGGTGTAGGTCTTGACCCTGCTGCATCACTTCATAGGTCATGTTATTCATGGCTGCCTTCCTCTCTGCGTGTCGTTT
Source organism: Rachycentron canadum (assembly GCA_038496675.1). Lineage (NCBI taxonomy): Eukaryota > Metazoa > Chordata > Actinopteri > Carangiformes > Rachycentridae > Rachycentron > Rachycentron canadum. Next base: position 3,185,666 of record CM076658.1, read on the forward strand.
CAGCCGCTGCTCCGCCAGGCCGATGTCCTCTGCGCTGCCAGAGGAGGTGCTGCTGCCGCTACTGCTGCTGCCGCCCGAGCGGCTGGCGTCGTTCAACTGACGAGAGAGATCCTCGTTCCAAGCGTCCAACTCTGCTGTCACCTACGGAGACAGAAGAAACAAAGGATCGGGGAGATGTTACTACACAACACACCGAACACCATGAGGTGCCACGTGGGCCATTGTTGCTTTTCTATGGTGTGTCGATCACTGCCAGCTCTAATTAGCTCTTCTCAGAGGCTGTGGGCCTAAATCAACAATAGTAGTGGAGCAGTTGGCAGAAACACTGAATAGTTGCTCAGCTTGGTGAATTAGTGAGTTCACACATTTAGTTTGTTGTCTTTTCGTTTGGAAAACCGAACTGTAAAACCAGATGAAACGGTTTGTGTTCTCAGTCACTTCAGCTGTTTGTCTCTGGTGTGATTACGTGCTGATCGGTCGGTCTGACGTCTTTGGTCAGACTTGTGTGTCAGGGCCCTTCACCACTCCACAGCTTCAGAAAGCAGCAGCGTATCATTGAACACAAACCGAAGTACCTGCCTACTGCATTTCCAC
>CM076658.1:3186653-3239018 GCA_038496675.1 Rachycentron canadum
CCACTAACCTCTATAGTGTACTGCTCGAAGATGCGTAACTGGAGAAAGATGTCGAGTTTGATCTTGCGTTCGTGGAACAGTTCTTCCATCTGTCCTTGGGCCTCGTCCAGCTGCTGCAGCACCCCCTGGATGTGTGCAATGGAACTGCAGTGTGGCGTCTTATTGGTCGACATGGCTGCGTCTCTGTGGAAAGAGAGACAGTGAGAAATTAGAACATTTCCTGGTTACAATGCTGCTTTGACATCTCTTTTTCAGGAGAAAAAGCAAGATAATTAAACTGCAAGCACATGCTACACAGTGTTGGACGTGCTTTAAAGCTGTTTTTCATGTGTGAATGAAAAAATGTATTTACATCATTATTTATTTGAAACTGTTGCGGATTACAAAAAACATGACAAACTTTTTAATTCAATTTTCCATCTCAAAGAGAATAAGGATGAGCTTGTAATTAACTAACCAGCATACCCGCTCTAGCTGGCAGTTACATCCAAGCACTTTCCCTCACATCATTTTGTTTTTGAAAAAGAAAAAGAGGAGGAGAAACACAGACAGACAGAAAATGGAGATAGAAGGAGAGACGAGACAGTGCAATTTCCCATATTTATGTGCCAAGATGCTAATTATTATTCATAATCTTACCTGTGTGGCTTTATGAATTTGACTTTTTAATTGTGTTTTAAGTGTGAAATGTATTTCTTGAGCTTCTGTATAAATCCTTCTCTCCCATTAATAACATTATAAATATTAATGTCATTACCTGAGCCTCTTTATTGATTTTTCTCCCTCTCAAACACTATCATGAATAATGAGAGAAATTTTATCATTACCTGAGCTGCTGCATTAATTCCTCGCCCTCTTTAATCACATTGAGCGTTGCCTCCAGCGTGGCCGTCTGCTGCTGCTGAAACTGCTGGATCAGAGTCTGAACGGAGTCCACTGAGTCGCAGCACACATCGTCCAAGAGCTGCTTCTGCAACTCCTCCATCCACGACCAGAGCTGGAGGATGTACACAGGTAGAGGGACAGAAGGTTAGGTTGGTTGGTAAATGTAAAATCAGTCCATTATTATGGAACTTTTCCTCTGATGAACCTCCTAAACGTTGCTAAAAATAACACCAACTACATGAACGACTGCAGTGTCACTAATTGTGCCAGCGGAAACTGTTTGTCCATTGGGACTAAAAACCTGTAATTACACACTTAACACATGTCTGAGTCTCTGTGGTTAATGAGGAAATTAAGAATTTGTTCAGGTGAAGCCTGCTGGTAGCAGCAGGATGTCGGAGAGTGCTTTCCTTCTTGGGTTTATGTGTTTGGTTGCCCCACCTCCTTGGTGTGCGTGTGGAAAGAGACAGACATGTCGAGCAGCAGCTTCCTGTGTTCGACTCTCCGGACAAAGTCCTGGATTCGGACCTCCAGATGTCTGGCTGCCTTGTAGATTTCCTCTGGGTCGCACTCTCCAGTCTGAGCCAGCTGCTCAGCCGCCTCCAGCAGTTTGTCAGCATTAGTGTACGTGTTCTGTGAAGAGAAGGGACCTTCATCATCACCACACCATAAACATTATCGATATCTGTTTGTAACTAGCATATTCTGCAGTCTATAGTCCTTCTGTTTCAAGCCAAACTTTTGGAAAGTGACAACAAACAAACTTAAAATATAGACAAAAATATATAGTATATTAAAATGCATGACAATTTCATTGCAGTTATTCACATATCATTTCTTTTGTAAGTGCATTGTATGTATGTGGATGTGGAGGTGATAACATATTTGAGAGCGATAATAGTAAGAATCAGAGCTGTTCATGTCTTGTCGATCGGGGCTTCGTGTCATGTAGCGTCAGTTACATCATGATCATTATGACTCACTTCACACCAGAGCACGTCATCACATCACATTCGTTTTCATCACACTCACTTTTATCACTCTCACATAATCATTATTGTCACTATGAGCTTCATTGCCATTACAACAATTATTCATGATTATATATTTATTTATTTATTTATCATTATGTTTTCCATGTATCTCTTCTTCTTTTTGTTACTCATCTCAGTTTTTTCATCACCACACCCACAAAGTGTTAATTCAGGTTTCTGTAAATCAACAAACACAACCTTCCCTTTTTTCGACCTTTGTCTCCTCCAAAAAAAAGGTGAGTATTAAAGCTGTGAACATTCATCAGGAGGACCAAATGCTTTAATGCTGGTCTATTCTAGTAAGAATGAGAGATTATTGTTGGAATATTTGACATCAGGAAATACATTATTATTATATTTTGGGGTTACGGGAGGTTGGGGTGTGGTACCACAAGGAGAAAATATGCTGCATTATGAATCCAATTACTCAAGAGTGAGTCAGGATATATGGGTGAAAGCTTAGAGCATGGATATGGTGACATGTCAGAAGGATTACTTAGAGGATAAAGATTATAATTTACAAGAGATTATTAGTCTTTGCTTGCATGACTGGTTTAGTTATGAGTGAGGATTATAGCAGGGAAATGACTGGAAAGCAGAATCACTCCTGTCACCTCAAGCCAAAACCTTTAGGACAGAAAGGAAGGAATGTATGAATGAAAGAGAAAATAAAAACTGAAAAGGTAAATGAAGGAGGTGAACAAATAGAGCAACTGATAAAATAAACAATTAAAAAGTCTAGTTATATATTTTGCTAAAGATAGCCAATGCCATTGTAAGTTCATCATCAAACCTTGCCTCTATCTGCATGACTTATATTCTTCTACTGAAGTTAGCATGCTAACCAGATAGCTACGGTCCGGTCGTCCATCTTGTCACTTTCCAATACCGAGTCACTGCAGGTTCCAGGCTGTACATATCAGACACCCTGAGATATTGAAATCAGCATTGGCTGTAAAATCCTGCACTGGCTGGGCTCTAGTAAACACACAGCACGTTGTAAAGACCATTTGCCGTACCATAGCAGCGAGGGTGTTATCATGCAGAGGAACCAGCTACTGTCTGTGTCACTTTAAAAACCACCTAAAGACCTCAGCAAGCACCCGCCAAAACTGTTTTAACAATGACCTACGAGCAAGCCTAGAAACCACCCAGAACAAGCTTCCGAGAATCCAGCCCCTACATAATGACAAAGTGCAAATACCAAAGCAATGACATAAACCTGCACTTTTCAGTTTTCAATGCATTTCCAAACAGGCTTATGTTTTCCATTCTGTGTCAAATGCAATAACCAGAAGAATGATGGCTTCGATATCTTGACAAAATGTAATGTAATATGACCTCCCTATCAACCTACCGGCGTTGGTGGTGGAGCAGGTGGAGCAGTGTCAAACCTCCCCGGGGAAATTAAATTTTAAGGCAGTGAGAAGAAGCTGGAGAATACAGCTTTAATGAGAGTAAATGAGTCCTGGGTTTTCATTAAGTCATTCTGTTTCATGTTTGGTTGGTTCACTGGAGAAGCAGATAATCAGATGTAGATGAGGGGAACTAAAGTTAAAATAGAAGTAATGATGGTAAAACTCACCCAATTAAACACACATCTGAATACATGCAAACAGCTCAATTAAAATGGACACCCCTTACATATAGACAAAGATGTAAATACTTAGTAAAGTAGAAATTAGAGAAGACCCCATTTTCTCCACTTCAAGAGCCTTAGAAATATTTGAGCATGTTGTTTTGTTTCCATGTGAGAGACTGTTAAAGTATAATGTGGGTAAAAATACTTATATATTCACATCTTGGCATGTATCTTAAACGTGTACTAAATTTATTAATGTTATGTTTATTGCAAAGAGGAGAGTTTTACCAGCAAAACACCACAAATTGCACAGAAATGCTAATGGAGGGGGAAAAAATATCAGAGAAAAAACAGAGAGAGAGCGTTTGACCCAAATAATGCTGATCCACAGCAGGTTATGAAGGTTAATCCTAATCCAGAGCGTAAACATCAGATTACACAACTACACATTATTTATAGGATTATCACTCTACTGAAACCCCACTGACCAAAGTGGGAAAATTATGTATTAATTACAAGGAATTCAGAATAGAAACTTGATCTGTTGTTACTGATTTACGAGTTGGACTTCAGACGTCTTATTATGCTTTTTTTCAAAAACTAAAAATAGTGCTGGAAGCCTCTGGAGGAAAAGAAAAAGAAAGAAAACAGAGGCGGGCTGAGGTGAGTTTGGAAGGTCAAGGGACTTCAGCTCAATACAATAAAAATGAAAAACGACAGCAAAGGGAGAGTGATGAGATGAGGAAGGAAAGCAGAGAAAAGACAGGTACCAATAAGGTTTGGCACCACGCAGACCAGCAGTGTGTCTGTCTGCGTGTGCGCGTGTGCTTGTTTGTCGAGGCACATTTAACATCGGCAGACATGGTAAGGATCTCATAATCCCAATTGCATGAAATATTGTTTGACCTTTTCGTATTTGTTGAGTCTAGAAGGCAATGCTCTACAGCACACGCACACATCTGCTATCCAAGTTCTCACATGACGTAATAACAAATCAATTCAGACAGTTGACAACTCCGGTGGAGAAGAGCATCATTTTTACTTTGTCCATCCACTTCAAAGCCCTTCAGCGCTTCAGTCGCGCATGAACTAAAGCATTTCTTTTTGCAGCATAAACTGTGCACACAAGCCACATTTTCTAAGAGCTCTGAGTGTTTCTTTGTTTTCATCTTTACGTTCAAAACTTCAGCTCAAGTGTTTCTTACATAATCGGCCGTAGCAGGGAAATGCAGGGATGGATAACATCGTCTGCAGATTTCTCAGTAAAGGCTTGTAACCATAAATGGTTATGTAGAAGCATATCTTCATGCTTCCTGCCACCACCAGACATGGTAGTTTTGAAAATTTGGGATTAATCAAGGCAGATTACTTACAGATGCTTGCAAGGCAGGCAAATAGACATTTAATAAAAGACAAAATAATCCCTTCAAATTTTTCACGGAAGGAGTGAATCTTTTGTATGGATGGACTTCCACTAAACTCCAGAAGTTAAGGACACACTGCTCCTTTCAGTTACAAGCATCCATTCAGACATTCAACCTTAAGAGCATAAGAGTGTTAAGGTGAAACATATTGGTTACAGTTCAAACCTAATGTCAACTATCTTTCTTGCAGTGTAAAGACATAAACAAAGAAATGCAGCAGTTTCTATTGAAGAACACTGATCTTTGTGGCATTTTCATGACAACACTTGTCACACTTGGAAGTCAGACTCACCTGAGCTACGTCTTCAAAGTCGTCGTGTCTTTTCTGCAGGGCTCGGGCTCTGTGAAGGGATTTCCCCACGCCGGTGTGTTTGCTGAGGAAAGCCTCGCCGTGGTTTTCTATCCAGTCCATCACCTGAAATAGAGGGAGCACAGTGATCATCTTCAGATCATCTTTTTAGCAAACACTTGGGATTAAAGGTCACCTGCTGAGCCTAGTATTCATGGCACTGCTGCCTTTTGTCTGACAGTGTATGTACAGATCAGCAGTAAAAAATGGTCTCAGACATAATGAATTAAAAATGGATCAGATGAAACCTTCATGATCTGAAATGTAGGTCACGGCAGCTGAGAAGAGGAGGATGTTGAATGCTCTGAACTAAAGGCCCAAACCTGAGCACTGACAACAGGCAGGTGTCACCCCTTGCTTTGCTTTTACCTTTTTCTGTCAGTATGTTCTGATATTCTTCATTCTAACAGATTTCAGTTCTGTGGCTATGAGGGACACAATTTATTCTTTTGTAGTGTTTTCTGCTATGGATGATTAAATTTTCAGAAACCCCCGTTACTGCACTGTGATGCAACTTGTACTGTATTTTCGCAACGAAGAACTATTCAGTAGTATTTCTAATGTGCATTTGAATGAATGATTTCACTGTAGGCCAACCTTAGGTTAATAATTTAGATAGAGATAATATATTTAAAGGATATAAAGGATTTGGTTTGAGAAAATGCTACTAACTGACATCGAAGGCAACAGAGCCCGAGAATCTGCAACATGATGTCGAACATATGAAGCTAATGTAGTGTAATGTATGTAAAGTCGCAGCTACATTAGCTTGATTTATCTTGCAGAAGAGGACAGTATAAAGTTAAAGAACTTCACAAGTCTTACACAAACATGTAGCCAGTACCACACAGCTTGGCCCTTGTAGTTGCATATCCACTACAGAGGTGAAGCCACAGCTTCACACACTCATCACCGGGCTTGAAACCAGGTGAATGAATACAAATCATGTGACAGTCACGTGACAGTCATGTGACAAACATGTGACAAACATTAGCCAGTCAGCTGAACAGATTTCTTGCTTTTTCTCTTTAAAAAAAAAAAAAAAAACATTAAAAAAAAGAAAACAAAAAACAGCTGCCTGCTGCAGCTGTGAATCACACTGTGAGACGAAGTAAATCAGACTGTGAGTGAAAGTCAACAGGGAAGTTGTGGGTCGGACAATGAGCTAAACTATGATCTGATCTCACTATAACACTTCATTAAACCAAGGGGAGCTGCAGATTTGGGTGATAACCCTTCCACACTGTTTTCTCACTGTCAAAAATGCTCCTTCTGTGTTGTTACCACAACTATCTTCCATGCAAATGTATGACAAAAGTATGACTTACATCTTAATATATTCTTTAAAGTACTGTCCTCTCTCTGTAAATGGTACCCAACTTGTTTTTTTTCCTGCCGACATAGCTTGATAGTTGTGTCATATGCACATAAACTGCAATAAAATGTGAATTCATATTTAGGTTTGACCAAGACAACCCCCCAGAGTCTAGCTAAAACCAGCTGATCAAGCTTCAAATTTGAAAATTGACTCTCTCTTGACAATAACTCTTGCTCCAGCATCCAGTTTGGCAGAACACATTAACACATCTCTATATTTAAAAAAAAAAAAAAAAAAGAAAAAAAAAAAGAGCGGTGTGTTTGGATGGACAGTGTTGTAACTCATGACGTTAGTATAGTGTAGTCGGTCCAGCTGGAGCCACAGAGGGGTCAGTGTAAGGTCTTAACATACACAAACTGCAGCATGCTGACTGCAGCTGGACTCTTTGTTTGAATGTGCAACTAAAACTGCCAAATAAAACTATTCACCTAATACGTTCTATTTCTGCCTTCACTTCTGCATCTCTCTCTCTTCCTCTCTGGGGTCACATTTATCCTGTAGCATTACAGCTCTGGTTGGAATAGCCCTGTTTCCAGTGATTTACAGACTATTGGTAAGACCATACTCTCTCACTTGCTGCTCGTCTCAGTTACTATGCATGTCTCTCACCCACTGTGTGTCTGTGTGTGTCTCTGTGTCTCTCTCCGGGGTCTCATAGAAACTGATGCATGACGGGTACAGTTGGCAAAGCACTGTTTTCAATTAATTTATAACCTACTGATACAAACTCTTTTTCACTCACTATTTTCTGTCTTTTCTCTCTTTACCTCTCTTAAACAGCCTCTCACACTATCTCTGGGGTCACATATAAATGTTTGCACGGCTGAAGCCTGGTGCCCTAATTCTTTTTCTCTTAGTTACAATAGCTCTCTTAAACTAATTCAGTGTGTCGTGTGTGTGTCTGCAGAAACTCTAAACGTGACTACCAAAAAAAAAAAGGTAATTGAAGCAGGATGGGGTGAGCGTGAAGACCCTGTATTAGAGTCTGTGCGCTTCTATTCGTGGCGGTGCAGAGATTAGCACTGTTGCCTCACAGCAAAGAGGTTCTGGGGACTGGGGACCTTTCTATGTGGAGTTTGCATGCTCTCCCTGTCCCTGCGTGGGTTCCCTCAGGGTTCTCCGGCTTCTTCCCACAGTCCAAAGACATGCACATTTAGGTTAATTGGTGACTCTTAATTGCCCGTAGGCCTGAGTATATCGCTATATGTCGGCCCTGTGATAGACTGCCGACCTGTCCAGGGTGAACCCCGCCCTCGCCCAGTGTCAGACAGATGGCTGGTTCTATTCTCTAGTCTGACAAACAACTGCTGCTGAAAGAACTGCTCTTTACAACTCCAGCTTCTCTTAACACAAGCTATTACCAGTACACTGTTAAAAAAGGCAACTTATATATATTTTGGCATTAATAACAATTGGAGGATATTCAGCTTTAGAAACCTAAATTATCAACACTTTAGGTGAAAAAAGTTTAATTGAAAAGTTTCGCTTTAAGTGAAAAACTAATGAAGCAAGTCTCTTATGTCAATGGAAATGAGGGAGGCCTGACAACTGAAACAACATTCAATGATTATAAGACTGGATTAAGGCTTTTCAATTAATTCCTGAATTTAGTAAATGTCAGAAAATAGTTGGACAAAACAAGAACAAACAAGATATAAAAATAAAATCTAGATATATGACAGAGAAACACCATTGTTTGATAGATGACTCAACTGATTATAAGTTGACAATTTCTGGCTATTTTGGTTTTTATTGTTTCACCATGAGACTAGATTGACACATTTCTCTCATATGGCATTTTCCAATTTTAATCAAATTGCATAACTAATCTGTTACTTTCTTTGCCTGCAGATGGTTCATATCAACACCTTCAGATCTTGACTGTTTCTGCCGTCCCCTTTTTCTCTGTGGAAGGCACAGCTTGAACTGGTACTTGCAGTTGGATGATGTTTCCAGGACCCGATTTCAGCTATTTTGCACTAGTGCCTTGTTATTGTACTTTATGTTCATTTTTTGGGGGGGGGGAAAAAAAATCAGCAGTGAGAAAACATGTGGACTCTTAACTGATATGCCAGCGGTATTTGGTTGTACCTCACTCCCACTGCATTACTGTCAGACCCACAATCACATTAAAGTAAAATAATACTCCAGGCCTCCTTCTACCTCCTCCTCCTCCTCCTCCTCCTCCTCCTCCTCCTCCCACACTGATGGCATTCACTCTGGTTAAAAATACTCTTCATAAAATATAGCTGTGATATTAAATTTTGAGCTGCTGAATATCTCTAAAACATCCAGGAATCTGAGGCTGACACCTCTCCAAACCCACATAGTCTGCTTGTCTGTGAAATATGAGCGGTGGTACCAGCGGAGCAGGGATCTGCTCTCAGCGTTTTATCTCAGGAATTTTCACATTACGCTCTTTGGCTGGGGCGAGAGACTGAAAACGCTGTGGCGGCTCTCATCTGCTCCACTGAGCGAAAGTTCATCATCTACATACACACATCACTACTGCCCGTTCACTTGATTACATACTTACATACAAGATTACATCCTCCACTGTGGCTGGAGAAATTTCTCTGACCTCATAGTTATAAATAAACTGAATTGTGTTAAGTTAGGTTCCTAAAAATCTGGTATTCTGTAGAAACCAAAGTTTACATCCAATATCAACAATGCATTTCCACTCTTCCGCTCTGTGTTTTGGACTCCTCTCTTGCCAGCACGCTCCTCGTGTTTTCATTTCACTTGCTTGTTGTGTTTGTGCGTGTACCTGCTGGACGTCCTGCTGGAAAACACACAGCTGCAGTCTCTGGTGCAGTCGGACCTTTCGATGCTGCCAAATATTCTCCAGACGCCGCTGATGGTGGAGAACCTCATGAACCACATCCAGGATGCAATGAACCTGTAAATTAACACAAATATCATCAGGATAGTGACATTTTTTATGTATTGGACTGGATTTTTATTTAATATGCAACACATAAAGCTGCTTCTCTTTTGTAATTGGTTGCAGAAGAAGCCCAGGCAGCACAAACAAACACAATGGCACTGACCGCTTTGGAGTAATTGGCAGTGGCTGTCAGCGAATCAGAGTTGCCGGGGCTCAGAGGCCTCTGGAGGACATCCAATAGGGCTTTACCGTCCTGACTTACCTGGAAAGACAAACAGGTAGGTCACAGAGATTAGAAAGAACAGGTAGATGAAAGCAGACTGAAGGGAAGATAGAAAAACATGTTTTTTTTTGCGTCTCTGTTGGTATCCATCTCCTCCTCTCCCTGTTCTCTCTTCTCTCCAAAACAAATATATACTTTCTAAATCAGCATTTGGCTTCTTTCTGCTAATTTCTAAATTATACATGGAAACAGTACTGAAGGCTCTGCATCACACACAAGTGGCAACTGTTTTCTTTCTGCAAGAAATTGAGATGAAGGATAAATGTTTTTATCGGAGAAGATCATTTAAACCAAAACTGTGACAAAGCTTTTAGATATAGTTATAGTGACAGTTATTTCAGATGTTGTGGGCAGGTTAAAACATCCTGCAGGTCCATGTTATGTGCATTTATGATATATACAGTGTGTCCGACAAGCAGTCAACTAATTGCCTCAGTAGTACTGTTTTTATTTGAGAAGGGACCTTTCCAGAAATTGAAAAAAAAAAAAGAATCAAGATTTACACAATGAAATGCACAAGCTAAAATGTAGGTTTTCCATACATTCGTTGAACAGATCCTAAACCAAGGTCGAGTACTTCCTACTGCCTTGATCAGGAGGAAGAACACGAAGCTACAAGAGGGAGTATTCGTCTTTACACCAGTGATTTCAGACTGTTTCTGTCTCACTTTAAGCAACCGAGCAAAGAACAGCTTCAGCACATCTCTGCACAAACTGAGACACCTGGCAGAAACACCTGCATCTTCATCTTCTGTGCCTTTAATGATTCAAAAGTGTGTGTAGGCTCATTATTTCACAGAGTTGAGAATATGATGTTACATCAAACGACAAGAGCTTCTGCTTTCAGTTTTTAGTTGGTGTCAATTTAGTTTGTGACCTAAAAGGAACTCTGTCAGCGCTGTACTTTCAATTCATTAAATATATGTATCAAGTCAAGAGCACCAGATAAAAACCGTTGCTATTCTGTAAGCGTGTCACTTTTTACAGCACTCTGACAGGAAACAATGCTGTCGTAGCTTGCCAAGCCTAACCGCCTCAGTCTGAGCCTCTGCCCAGGGCTTTGTGTGTGTGTGTGTGTGTGTATATATATATATATATTATCTTTTCACAGATAAGCATAAATTGAGCTAACACTGCAACAGCCCGTCTAAAGATAAAACCAGACTGCAACAAAGAGCAGAGAAGAGCGGGAATGTTCCAGGACTAAATTTAGTGGAACATGGAGGGTTTTCAGACAGCGGATCCGGACGGCGGCGGCGCAGCAGCTGATCAACGCCACCCTGTCATCACAGCCAATCACAGCAAGCCCCACTGAGCTGCCACAGACCAGCACTTAACAGCACGAAGGAGAGACTCTGGAGTCATGCACTGTGCTGCCAACAGAAACGGTATTATAATTGATATAACTCTGTTTTAAACACACACGTCGCATCAAACAGACACAGGTCGGAGCTGTCACACACTGGAAAGTGGACACCTAAGCATGCTGGGAAATATCCATTTATAATGGTGAAAAGTGGAGAAAGCAAAGACTGGTGAAAAGAACTTGGTTGTGAGCTGTAAACAGAAACTCCAGGCTTCATATGTTCAATTTTGAAAGCAAAAGATGATATCACAGACACTGCTGCCACGGCGTTCTACAGTATGAACACGTCAGATTTAGTTTTGGCGTTTTTGGTTCAAGTAAGTAAATGTCGATTTAAGATGGTGGTAGATTTGAGCTCCTGGGCGTTCTGTTTACGTGGCTTGCTGTGCTTTCGGTTTTACCTCGGTGTAAGCCTGGGTCACCTGCTCGTATAGGCTCTGGTGGCGGTGAATGGCGAGCTCCAGCTCCTGCATCTCAGACGGTAAACCTCCCTCACTGCAGACTTTACACCAGGCCTCCACCTCCGACAGGAACTGAGAAAACAACATAGACGCACACTGAAAATTCATACAAAGTGTGTATTCATACAAAAGCAAACCTGGAGACCTTTAAGACATTTCATTTCACAATGTGATATCTATCCTGGGCCTCATGTTTCTGAGTTTGGGATTCAAAGGATGGTGGTGTGTCCCGGCCAATCAAGTGATCTGTCGATGCAGCCAACAGTTTGGTCCAGTGACAAAAATTTCATCCAAACCAGGTCATTTTCACCCCTTTGTGTGCATTATGTCATATGTGTCTATGAAGATCCCTTCTCTCAAAAATGTAAAACAAACTTATGTTATAAGGGAAAAGTATTATTATTCATTATATCAGTCTGCCAGTATGGTTCATCTTGCATAGATGAGTTTGAGTCACCAGTAGAACAATTTTCAGAGTTTTCAATATTTTTTAAACTAGTTTCAAGATATTTTTTCTAACACCACCCATCGGCGTCCTATTAGGTACAACCAGCTAAAACTAAAGCAGTCAGATACAGTGTTCCTCCTGTTTTTGTTGAAACTGTGTCGATTCAACCAAATGATTATTCTGGTTGCAGGCTCTGCTGTTTCTTTGAGAGTAGGTTAAAAAAAAACAAAAAACTGTTCAACAGTGAGGCAAATCATTGAATGCCAAAAGCCAAAATGATCATACAGTTGAATCAACATGTCTTTAGTGTTGTATCAACAAAAACTCAACATTACAACCTTCACGAAGGAGGATTTATTCCACAAACACTGTATTGGACTATTAGTTTCAGGTGACTGATGACAGAGTGTATGTGTAATGTGAAATGATTTACTAACAGGGTTAATGTGGCTGCAAAAATATAGACAACCTTCACTTCTCTCTCCTTAAATCCCTCACATTTTTACTCTCTTCTCCCATTTACTCTCTCTGTAGTGCTGCCAGTTTTCTTAAGCTCATCTTTCTTTCTTCATCCTGAGCTTCATCTCCTGACACTTTTTTGTTTTTCTGTTTCTCTTTCTCAGACTCCTGCCAATCCCACCACTCTCGCTCTCTCCCTCTTTACCTCTTTCATCTCCTGCTCTCTCAAATGTACACTTGTAGCTTATGTCAGAAGCCCAGCAGGAATCAAACAAGTCCCATCTGTTGCCATGTCAACCTTCCAAGAACCAGCAGTAGAGCAGTTTGATCTATTAAATATAATCAGACACTAAAAATGTCCCATTTACATTTTGCATTCTGGACATGTGTCTGGTGCAGGGAGACTCCTAGATCAGACAGATACCAGATCAGCAACCCAACAACAGCAGGCTCTCAGTAAACAAAACAGCTTCTCTTCTAATGGCAGAGAAGCGAAAGAGAAGTCCTCACATGGGGTTTGGGAGAGGGAGCATCGGTTTTCATTACCACAAAGATGGCCAACGTGGTTCCACCAGCTCTGCTCAGGATCTCACCTGCTCAGCCTTCTGGTGAAAGACAGACGACATGGCGAGGATGGTGGAGCGCTCGTCGAGTGCAGCAGCAAAACTTTTCCAGTCCTGATCCAGCTGACCTGAGATCTGTTTTATCTGCGTGGAGGCGTAGTGACCGGCCTCGGCCAGTCGGCTCGCCACTGACATGATTCTGTTGATGTTTACGTAGGCATTCTGGGAGGGAATAAAACGTTAACAGGGTTTAAATATTGCTAACATTTAGCATTGAATTTTGTCAAGACACTCAAATATAAATAATGCTGGGAGCTGATTGTTTCTAAAATGACCCAAAAACATTTTGCATTAAACTAAACAACTGAGAATGAACTGAATTCTATTTCATTGTGAGTGTAGTTAACCTTAGGGGGATAAACACATTAGCTAACACAGACACAACTGTGTGTTGTTGTAGTGTGAGAATGTTATCTACCATGGAGTTCATGGCAAAGTGGTTGTGTTGAGTCTGCAGCTCCACAGCGTGCTGGTAGCCTCGGCCAATCTCTGTGTGGCTCTGCAGGAACACTTCCTTGTTGTGGCTGATCCAGTCAAACATCTACACAAACACCACACGCAGCAAACATAAATAACACCGCAAGCACAGGCATACCCATGCAACATATGCGAAGGACAACTTGATCAATTGAGCAATCAAAGATTTCTCAAAGTGCACTTATAGATTGTTGCAGTTGAAAGCTGGAGAAAAAAAAACGAGTAAGTGGACGTTGAGTTCAGATTTCTTTGTCAAACAACTGTTTCCAATATCAGTAATGAGATTTCACACTAAAGGCAAATTTGTCCTTTAACTGATCTGCACAATGTCCCTGCTAGTTACTCCTTAAACTACATTTTATTCTTTGACTGAACCTTTGCGTGATTGTTTTTGATCAAAGTGTTTCGCACAAGTTATGAAACTTGTCAACCCTTTTCAAGTGGCTGCACTGACTAATCTTGTGTGTCTTCAACAAATTTGGTGAGTAAAATGTTAACATAACTGAGAGAAACTGTGGCCAAACTATACAAACATGACCCAGACTAGAAATAAAACAAAGAAATATTCTTTGAAAAGCACAAACGTCCCTTTCTGTAGTTGTTGGCTTCATCTTTACCAGCTCATCGGTGTAAAGCCTAATAGGCCAGGACAACCTTCGCACTTGCTTCTCCTTCTGAATCAATCTTCGCAGACAGATGGAGGCTGGGGGTGTCTCAGCGTGATTACCATGGTTACCACGACATCTACACAGTCATTTTTCAGGCAGTGTTTTCCACAGAACGAACACCTCATCGGGTCTGGCCGTTTCCCTGGCTCGACTGCGGGAGCCGAGTGTTTCCCACAGTGTAAACTCATCCACACACCCCCGCAGCTCCTCAGCGTGACAACACTGATGTGGGCAAAACGTTTTTTTTTCTTGTTTCTCTCTGTTTGCTTTACAGTAAATATTTACCACTCCTGCATGTGGATTTCAGTGTGGAACAACGCACAGAGTCAGCTGACGCCCGTCTGTCTGCGCATGTGTGCGTGTGTGTTTGTGTGTGTGTGAGAGCACAAGCTGCACTCCCATCAACAACACTTAGGATACCACCAAACACAAAGCTCTGTCAGCAAGGGACAGGGCTACAAGTTGACATGGTACAGCCCATCCTGGATCCAGGTAAATGACCTCGTTCCCATCGCCGCGGTGACGTTTTTGCATCCGCTCATCTTTGAAACTGTAACCTCTGTCTCCAGGATAGACTGGTATTTATGAGGGTGTGCGGATGTCAACACACATCAGTTTGCAATAACCATCACCATGAGGAATGTCGGTATTTTTCTGCTGTGTTCAAAATGCTGTATTTTTCCATTTATAATTTTAACTGATGTCTTACTTCATATCAGAGAGTGCGATCTTTCCATATATAGCCTTTTGGAATGAAACTGGAATAGTTTTGCATGTTGGTGTAAACAGGCTGGTATGTTAATGATGAATGGAATCCAAACATTCACTCACGACCACAGCTAATCACTTAGCTGCTGGAAGTGAAGCAATGCTGCCTGATTTTCCACTGGATTAACTGCTAACTGTGTTCCTCTGTTTAGATAAATGCTAAAGACCAATTTATTCGGACTGTTAAGAAGTTTCCGGAGACGTATAAAGTGATGGATGTGAAAAGGGCAGAGATGGATCCAGAGGTTTAACTCCTGAATGGAGCTGAAGATGAAAATACAGAGGAATGAAGAGGAAATGCTGGATTCGCCTCTGCCCTGTAATTTGGAACTTAAGCTCATAAGATGACAACTTGAGTTTATTGTTATTTTTGCTGCCAAACTGTTAACAAACATTATATTCTCCAACTTTTTTCCCCTCTCAGTCTATTTTTAGAGAGCAACTTTCACAATCCGATGACTCAGTAAAAAGAACAGCTGACCCATCAACAACAGCAAATATTTAGCACAGCTTTCAATGATCAGACCGTTTGCTGGGGATGATTAACTTTGCCCTTTTACTGCCAGTGTCACAGTAAAAGGCTCCTGGGAAATTGATATATGAAACTGTCATTGTGGGACTTTTACTGTGAAGCAACAATGCAACATTCAAATGTTGAGTGAGTACCTTACAACTCACTTACACTTTCTTCTATGTCGCATGTTGTTTTATGAAGGCAGTACTTACGTGTGCAACATGTTTCTAAATCCATCCCTTTGATCAAATTCTCGATGCATCACACCTCATACAGCTATCTTTCTCTAATTGCACATCCCTTAATGATGAGTTCTTGTCATTTGGTGACAGCAGACTCACCTTCTCTGCGTCCTGTTCGAAGAGGCGGAGCTGAAAGCACTGGTCCAGCTTCAGCTTCCTGACGTGCCACATTTGATGGAGATGCTGCCTCATGGAGTGGAGCTTGTCCAGCAGACTGGCCACCTAGCAGAAAAGCAAGAATTAGGAATAGTTAGTTAATGTTTCTTATAATGCCTTAACTGTGTAGAGTTCAACTGGTTACATAGATTTCAGGTTTGACTGCTTTTATCCAAAGCAACTCACAAGTGAAGGACAACACTAAAGCTCCTGTGCAGAAGAGACCTGGTACAGGCACTTAGTACTACATCTAGTTTTAAATATTAATATATATGATATATATTCTTCTGTTTGTAATGCACAGTGTATGTACTTCGTATGGAAGGAAACTCACTGCGTTCTTACACAACCTTCCCTGCAGAGCCCCTCAGTTAATGAGCTAACACGCAGCGAGTACTTCTCATTAGCTGTACTGTGAGCCACAGGTCTTGGCTCGGTGAGGAAAAACATGGGACGATGCATTTAACCATCACTTTTCGTGTAGCATACTTTTAGTGTTTATAGGTTGTAGTAAAGAAATGTGCATCACCTCATCAAGGTTCATCTTCATAACTGAGAAAACTGATTTTTCTACTCTGGATCACGTTGCCTCTGTTAATATCCAGTGACAGTCAAATGACCTCTGTGTTGATGAAACCAGTCAGCTTGGTCAGTCAGTATGGTCCAGATAATTTTTTGAAAAAAATAGTTTGTACTCATTCTTAAATGCTTGCTATTTAAAGCATATGTTAGCTGAAATCTGTTGCCTACCTTTTTTTTTTGCATAAAAACTCATTTGTCATGTGTCATTTGTAACGTGTGCACTTGTTGGTGTATCTGCATCAGAAAGTATGAATCTGTATTTTTCTTTCAAGAAGATTTCAACAGTCCTTTAGCTTTTTTCTCCCTGGGCTCGTTATGGAAGCCCCTTTTCCCTCCTGTATGGAGGATAAAACATGATTTTTCAATGTGGTTTGGAAATATGAAATCTCATAAGCCAGTTATACTCCCAGCTGGAGTGAACTTCCCTGGAATGGGTGACTTACCTTGGGAACCAGGCTCTGAAAGTCGGCAGAGCCAGAGATGCAGTTCCTCCCTGAAAAACCATCACTAGATCGAATACACTGCAGCAACCTCTGGCCTTCCCGGTCCAACTCCTCCACTGGAGCCTTCAGCACCTACAGAAGAGGAGGAAAAGGGAGTATAAAAAATTACTTTAATGGCTTGACATAATTCCAACTTGTCCGTAATGATGAGAAAACTACAATGTCTAACACAGAAGTCTGCTAACTTTAGCCCAGCAAATGGAAATGCAACTACTTGTTTATTTCTTTAGAAGTCTATGCATTTTGTATCAGAGAATGCTGTCCTGAGAATAGCTCTCCCACCTTCTTCTTCAGTTGTGTGTGCTCCTCTATCAACCGACGGGATCCCTCCACATCTGCAGGAAACTCCTTCTTAGACAGAAGCTCCTGCAACGCACAGGAGACGTCCTTCATATTGGGATGCACGTCTCTTTTAAACCTTTCATACCATCCATCCATTCATTTCTTTCCCTGGTGAGCCATTCATTCATCTTCCCATTCCTCCGTCCATCCCCTACCTGCAGGTCCTCCAGTCTGGACAGCAGGTGAACAGCATTGGACATGAATTCCTCTAAAGAGACTCTCAGCTCCATCCACTCCTCATGGTTGTAATCCAAAGAGCCCTCAAAGTCGTCCGTCAGCTGGGAGGGATCCACCAATTTGGCCAGACCTTCAACTGACACCATGCTGGTCTGGGACGCACAGACAGAAGAAGAAATATCAAATTACATGCTTTTGGGCAGTGATGAATGATAGAAAATAAACAGATGTACATACCATGTGTATACTAAGATATTTGCATGGAAAAACGAGTTTGACTTTGAAATCAGAAAATAAATTGCTTGGGCGACGTTTCTCTCTCCATGTTTAGCAGCATGGAAGCAAATGAACAAAGAAAAACGCCAACATTGTTCACACTTAAATTTGAACTGCTATGTATTTTTCTGAATGGAGAGCAGTTTCTGCTAAACTTAACCGCTAACTTACTGAACCACATCATTTTAGGTGCTAAACTGAAGCCTCAGCTAATGTGAGCTCCACCTGCTTTAGTGAATCATTGGCTGAGCTCAACTGAGCGGTAACTTAACCTGGTGGCTATAATGAAATATTATATATAATGGAATAGTTCAATCTGCAAGAATCAGTCATTAGTAAAGCAGAAACAAACACTCTGACCTGGAAAATTTAGCCATTAACTAACCTGAACCAAGCAATTTTACTTGCAAAATGTAGCTGTTATCCAACCCAAACCAAACAAATTTAACAACAAAATATGGCCGGTACCGAACCAAACCAAACAATCTCAGCTGCAAAATATAGTCTTTGGCTAACCTGAACTAAACTATTATACCTACAAAATATAGCTGTTAGCTAACAAGACCAACCTAAACCGAAAACTTTAAAATTACCTGCAAAAGTCAAATGAAGCTGATTGGTTTTATCAGCTAGTTAAACTGAATTTAACAGTTCGATCTGGTAAATTAAACCATTATTTATCCTGGACCAGTTCTACTTCAAACTTGAATCTTTAGTTCTTACTATTATTATTCATAATAATAATAATAATAAACTGTACATGAGATGTTATAAATGAGATTGTTATGTTCCCTTCCTGCTTTAGCACACAACCCTTTCCCTTTCTTACAAAATTTAATGTGTACATAATTGATGTAAAAAAAAAGAAACATGGGATTTGAGTTTAGCACTGCTTGGTCTTAAATAAAAGTGAGACCATGATGGATCAAACACTCACAGTCAATGAAAACAGCCCACTGACCTCAAAGGAGAACTTGGCGCTGCCAAAGTTTGTTTTCTGTTTCTGCCAGAAGTTGTCTGGTTTGATGATGAGCGCCACACAGATCTCAGCCGGGAAAAACTCCTGCAGTGTCTTCAGCAGAGGTTTGATCAGTTCCCACTTCGACCCACGCATGTCGATGATAACGGTAAAACCACGTTTACATACATCCTCACTGACGGGAGAGACAGCAGAGATGCAGAAGATGAAAGACAATGGAGAGGTTAAGAGCATGGAAGAATAAAGGATAAATTGAAAACAATGTGCTAATGAGACACAGGTACTAAAAAAAAAAAAAAAAAAAAAAAATCTTAAAATTTGATAAACTCTTTCTGCACGAAACCAAATGAAGAAGTTTAGCAATGCTTTGTTCGTGTAAGTCAAAGATGAGATACATGAAAAGTGATGCTTTTTTTCTTTCTATTCCAGAGGGAATTAAATTCCAGTTTCCCTCTGTGTTTGTGAGTAATACAGCTACAGGGATTACAGAGGATCCTGCAGGAGAGAGGGACATATGAATCACCATGCTGACTTAAAAATAAAACTGCTCTGGCATTTATAAGGGAACCTTTTAACCATCCGAGCTACAATATGTTGTCATGCCACTCACGCTGCCTTCCTCCATCACAGGGCAGCTCATCGGCAGCCAGGGAATTTCTACTTTCCAAACAATACTTAGGTCACAAAGTCAAGTTCAATGTCACCAGTTGATTAATCATCTTTACTGTTTCCTTCTCAAACACAATATTTCTGTCTCTGACAATGCCCAACCCTGGGACAACCCAACCCTTTGTGTTTAAAGAGATGGTTCTACATTTTATTCTCTGTCTTGCCAGGAGAAAAGATCAATACCACTCTCATGTCTAATCTACCGAGCATATAAAGCTACAACAAGGACATAGTTGCCTTAGCTTTCAGTCAGATTGTATTGAAATCTATGGGGAAGTGGCCCTTCTTCTCACTTAACTTATTACCTCAGTAAATGTTTTCCTAATGAGTTTATGATCTCAGGCTGTAGTTTCAAGTCTTCCATACAACATGATGTTAATTTTTTTAAATTATGGTCCCATAAAATAGACCATTAAGCTGGGTATGCATTAGGGCGTGGCCACCATGTGATTGACAGACTGTACCCCACGCAGCGACGAGGTCAGATCCACCCCTCGCTCCTCCTCCACCTTGTCCTCCAATTATGGTTTCTACTGGTTTCAAAAAAACCAAGATGGACAACGGACAAATTAAAAACTGGAGGCTTCGAAACAGCAACTTACAAACCAATGGATGACGTCATGGTGGGTTGCAACTTGATCTGAATATAAAAATAATACTGCAGTTCCCTTATAAAGCTCTCTAATAAACATGCTTCATCTAATTTGTTTAAAAGCAAATGTTGCAGATTTATTTAGGGTTATATGCCAGACTTATTAGCCTGAATCACTGACTGACTTCCTGAAGTCTGCTGCTTCTGTTTTCACTCTTTGTGCTAAACGAAATGAACTGGCTGCTTGTTGTAGCCTTTTAATGCACATATGCGAGTGCTGTCGATTTATCATCTCTCAGCAAGAAACTGAATAAGTGCCTTTGCGTGTGTAGAACTACTCCCTTATCATTAGATGCATCATATATGTCCCAAATTATTCACATCACTTCATCAATTAGTTTTGCAGTACTTCAATATTCATGTGGCAGCGCAGATCAGATATATATTGGAAACCTGAAAGCAGACAAAACGATTAAAATACCTATTTTCAGATCTGTTTTCAGACACTTTCACATGTTTGTAAATAACTGAAATATGAAGACACCTGAATCTATTCCAGATGCTGATTTACTGGGCTTGTTGCATGTTAATTTATGGACCTATATGTGTTGTATACTCTGTATACAACATACAAGAAAATATAGGGACAGATTAATTGGACCAAGTGGGAAATTTAAAACAATCACCACACCAATTAAATTTAAGAGGGTTTGATGAAAACAAATGAAAATGTAATCGGACACAGCTCAGCATGGCGGAGTGTAATGGGCCTTCGATTCGACTGCTGCTGATTGAGGAGTAAAAATACACCGAAATTACCTCACCTCCACTAACACTCACACACAGCTTCTATCAGTATAAATTCAACGACAGCACACCCATAATAATCTGCCCCGGGGAAACACAAACTCCACTTGTCACCATGGAAACAGCAGCTTGATTAACAAGAGGAAGCAGAGCGGGGCTGATGGGAATCGAATGATAAGACAGGTTTTTGGGCGAGTTCGGTTCAGTGACACCGTTTTCTAATCAGCCAGGTAAATGTGTTAACATGCACATCAGCCGCTCAATGCAGCACATACGAGATCGAAAACTCCCCCTGTTGTTGTGTTCAAGGACATACTTTTATACACACATGTTATTTCACATTCAGTGATTTATGTGTGTGGTTTTTTTTTTATTCGATTTTCTTATAAAATAGTTTTTTTTAATGCAATGATTTCTGGCAGATGACTATCAATTCTTGATGTGTCCTTGAATGCACCACCACGACATTTTAAAAATGGTTCTGTTTTTTAACAAAACCATTAAAGCCACTATTTTTTCTACTGATGATCTCAGGCTAATTTCATTTCACAACAAAGGACCTGCTCTGATGCTACTGCTCATTGACTCAGTGACTTGTAATATTTAAACATTAACATTTAACATTTAAAAAGAGAATCTGTGTTAATAGCATTAAGATCTAAAAAGTCACGGAGAGTGGTCTTTCTCTCGACCGGCACGTCCCTGCAGGAATAAAAGGACTTGAAGCTAAGTGTGACAGACTCGCTGCTGTCTGCCGCAAACACTGCAGCTTTCATGCTGATGCAAATCAAACGCTGCTCTCCATCTGTTGCTACGGTGGAGAAGAAGGGAGCGTTTGATTCCACAGCATGGACAGCGCTGAGGCACTACACATGCACTCCATCCTCGGCGTCTTCCTTCTATTATCTGTCACAATTAAGTCTAACACAACTCTGAAGCCTCACGACAATCATTGAAAATGTGACACAATAATAATCTAAAATAAAACATACACACGCTGCCTATATATGGTTTTACCTGGGAACAGTCGACAGGTAGGTTACCAGCCTCCTCAGGTCTTCCTGTTTTATTCGGTCGTGGTTACTCCTGGCAGGAAACGTCAGGATTGGTCCTCCTCTTTTATCTCGCCCACCTGTGCCCGCACATGCAAACAAACAAAGAGTAAGATGCTTGATGATGACAACACACATGTTGTGTTTAAAAGCCGTTCATACGATTACCAACAATCCCATATTAAGGCCAAAACAACAGTAAACTACCCACTAAAGTACTGTGTGTACAGCCAACAAACTACTACCGAGCCTCATAGTGACATTCATTACAATGAAGTAGTAGTAGCATTAATGTCAGTTATAGTGGCAATTGCAGCAGTAGCAGCGGTCTAGTAATAATAGAAGCAGAAGTAACTGATAATTACTGCAGTAGTAGTAGTAGCATCAGTAGTAATAGTAGCCTCGTGGTAGTAGCAGCAGAAGATGTAGTGGTTGTAGAAGTAGTGGTAGTTGCAGTGATAGCAGCAGTGGTAGTACCAGCGGTCTAGTAATAATAAGAGTAGTAGTAATAGTACTGGCAGTAAATGCAGTAATAATATTAGCAGTAGTAGTAGTAGTAGTAAAAGAGCAGTAACAGCTGTAGTAGTAGCAGCAGCACTACTAGTAGCCTAACGGTAGCAGCAGGTAGTAGTTGTAGAAGCAGTAGTAGTAATAGTTGCAGTATAGTCTGGTCTAGTAACAGCAGTAGTAGCAATGCTAGAAGTATCAGCAGTAATAGTATGAGCAGCGGTAACAGATGTAGTAGCTGATATAGCAGGTACTACCAGCAGCAGAGCAGTGGAGCATGCAGTATTTAGAGAAGTAGTAGTAGTATAAATTACAGTGGCAGTAATAGAAGTAGAAAAAGTAATAGTATCAGTAGTATCAGTAGTGTTAGTTATAGTAGTAACTGCTGTAGGAGTAATAGCCCCAGTGGTATTAGTATGCTAGTGGTAGTTGCAGCAGAGCATGTAGTACTAATATTTGCTGTGGCAGCAGTAGCAGTAATAACAGTTCATAGCAGTAACAGTAGTAGTAATATAGTAGTGGTAGAATTAAGCCCCACTCAACTTAATACTTTTATTATTGTAGTAGTAGCAGTACCAGTAATAGCAGTTGGAATAGAAGTGGTAGTAGTATCAGTAGTTTTAATAATACTAGCAGTCGCAGTAGCAGGACCACTAGTAGTTGTGGCTGTAGTTCTCGTAGCAGTAGTCATGGCAGTAGCAGTAATAATGGTAGTACAGTAGTAGTAATAGTAATTATTTAGTTTCTAGTTATACAGTACAATGGTACATGAGTGTCACATACATTTAATTTTGTACTAAGAAAGAGAACAAAATACAGAAGCCAAAATCAATGGAGCAACCATTAAAGAACCATCACAGAGCAGATATTACTCTACACTAGAACCGCTATCACTTCATTATCACCAAAAAGCCCCTATTATTGTTAATCTGCACATGATTCTACCCTAACAGCTTTAATATCTCAGTATCAGTAACATAAGTCCCATCACGGCTTCATCTGCGGGTGAACAGACTTTCCACGGCCTCTGAAACACAAACCCTCTCTCTCTCCCTCTCTGTGATAAATTATGTGTGCGGAGATGTTTTGGTTAGATTAATGTAAGAAACACAAATCACACTGTTTATGAAACTGCTACTCAGATGTGGAAAATCGGTCTGTGTGTGTGCGTTTGAGTGTGTGATTTGGGAGGAAGTGCGCTGCTGTAATCTGAGGAGGAATCTTGATGACTGATTGCTGTTGTGACTCGGCCTTTTACGTGCTCTCTCTCTCTCTCTCTCTCTCTCTCTCTCTCTCTCTCTCTCTCTCTCTCTCTCTCTCTGTCTTCCTTTTTTTCCCCCAGGTCTCTCTCCCACTCTCGCTGGTACACACACCTACTATAGCACAGAGAGAGCAGGTACTGAAACAGTAGTAAAACTGATAAAATAATGAAAAATGTCTCCTAAATCTTGTGCTTGTGTTTAATATGTCAAGAGATTTATATTAATTATATTTATATTGACATTTTCTTGGTGTGTCCCCACAATTTACTTCAAATCGCCTTATTGAGTATTTCTAAGCTTTTTTTTACTAAATGCTATATAAAACAATGTAATATAATGTAAAGCATGTAATTTATTAGAACTTATCATTCAACAATTGCAATTTTCCTATAATGTAATTATATGTTTATAAAGTCTTACGTACATTAATAATCACATATAGCTGATTACCACTACCTACTTACGTCCCCTAAACTGTTAAATACAAAATAAATGGTATTTTATATTTAACTGTTTAGGGGGCCTGTAAAGTGACACCAAAATAGATTTTGCATCATAAATATTGGAAGAGTTGGAATATAAACATGAGGTTTAATTAATCAGAAACTCTTCTTCCTTATTTTCACCAGGGCTGCAACTAGAGATTATTTTCATCACTTTCATTATTGATCAATTATTTTATAACATATTGTTGTAAATACTGTCCCACGCCCAAAGATGGATGGGATCACTTTAGATGAAGAAAAGCTACAAACCATCACAATTAGAAGCTGTAACAAACGACTATTCAGTATTTTTGCCTTTAACAACCTAAAATATTAATATTAATATAATATATATAATATAATTAATATACAATTCTTTTTATGCTCATAATCTTATATAAATATATAACAAGTAAATAATTTATTTACTTGTTCAGATGGAATTTTTACATAAAACAGCTAAAATGTTCAATTAAAAAAAAAAAAAAAAATCACAATTATATGTTTTGCAGTGCAACTTTCTAACAACATCATGGGTTTACTTAGTTTTCAGTGAGGTGAGACCAGAATCTGGCTCTGAGTAGATATAAATAAAAATAAATTAATCCAGTTTCAAATTATCAGGTTTATTCCTGACTTTGTTTCAGCTCCAGCCCCAACTTTTAAAATAAAAGCATTAAAAAATTTGTTCATGTGAACTTTTAGTTTATTTATTGGACTCTTATTCATTCAGCAGCTTTTTGTAGTAGGAAAATTTTTAATATTTCGGGGGACAATGTACAACGTCGTTTGTTGGTCTGAGGTAACGTGATGTGATGTGATGTTACCTCTTGTTTGTTCAGATTCAAAATACATCACATGGCTGAGTGTGATGGGCTGTCGGGTGAAAATGCTCATGTGTCTGCTTCCTCTGCTTGTTTTGGCCCACGGTGATGTGTGGCGCCGGTCATGGGGGAGAGGTTCACATAAGTCATGTTCAGGGTGTGAAGGGCCTGTGATGATTTTCCCTGCCTGTTTCCTGACTCAGGAGGTGAGCAGCTCCTGGTCTGCATCAGTGATCTTTTCTGCAGTCCTGAAGGTTTCTGTGGCTGTCACGGCGTGATTGAGTGGGATCCCTGTGAAGTCCACTGTCGTAGCCACAGTTTTGAGCGTGTCCGGCTTCAAGTTGGTTTGACTACACTAAAGGGAGAGCTGTTTCACCTCCCATCTGTGTGCAGACTTCTGCCTGTCTTGGATGAGGCCGCTGACCTCGAGTTTGACAGAAGGGTCCCCAGACCAGCAAGTACAGAGATCTGAAGCTTAATAACACATCCTGAAGCTAAAAGCAGCTCCAAGCCAACAGAAGCAAGAGAAACTCATAATGTAGATCTTAGCTTGAGTTAAGACCTTATCACAAGCTGTGCTGCTGCAGGAAATGCACCATGCTGAGTCAGTGTTTTCGAATAATACAACGATAAAGAACTTTTAAAAGCATATTGAAATGGTGGTGAGTTAAAAAAGATCCAATCAGCTCGACAACAAATCAAAACAATGATTCGGGAGATGATGACTTGCACAACTCTGCACTAAGATGAAACAAAAAAAAAAAAAAAAAGAGTTTGCAACACTGATGATCTCAGCCGTCGTCTGTCAGGAGCATTAATCAAACCAAAATTTAGCGTGATGTGGAATAAAAGAAGCTGTTATGTGGTTAAATTAGTCGAATTATAGTAAGAAAATGAAACATCTGTCTGTTACCTTGCTGCTCTGTTCTGACCCACTTTCATCTATAAGTTCCTCCCACTCGTTCTTGTCCTCAACCACTCACACCCAGACCTGGTGACCTTTCAGCCAAGCGGGATGTCAAACTATTTCATTTCTCTCTCCTATTGTTATTCAGCTGTTGTTTCAGCAGTGACCCACCTCCCCCCCTTCACCACCTCAACCGTGGACACAGCACACAGCTCTAAAAGCACAAATGTCTGTTCCTTCTGTTCACAAGAAATTTCATCGAACTTAAGTTTCCAGTACTCTCTTGTTCCTCTTATTAATCTCTCCTCATTCAACTGTTTCACTGTACATTTCTCACATTTAGTCGAGATCCAAACAGTAGTAAACTCTAACCCTCAACAGTACATCTGGTAGTGAGCTTCCTATGTTTAGATAATGATGGACAACGTAGTGTTTTGTTTACTCGGTGTTTATGTTTTAGACGACTTTATCAAACACCATCTCTTGATAAACGTCACTTCTCGAGTCCATGAGCGAGGGGAGGGGTCACAGTTAGGTCAGACATGTCTGCGATAACAGCACTGGTGAGTTTTCTATATTTATGTATTGTAAAACTTGGAGGAACTACCCACACTTTCATGCTTGTCGTTTTTTCCACGGGAGCTGTAGTTTTGTCTCAATATCGCAAAAGTAGCAGGTGAGGTGGTGGATACTGATTTGTCTTGAATACGGAAAGTAAACCCCAGGAACCGATGAAAGAAAAGCTGAAGAGATATACGAGCGATCTTGGCTCGAGGAACAGAGGCCAGTCCAGATATGATGTCATGGCTTCAGCTCTTCAGGCCTCGAAATCCTGCTTTGGACCCCTGATGTTTAGTGATTCAACTACAACACTGGCCGTGACTCACCTGACACGAAGGCAACTTTCTCCTTCAGCACAGGAAGAACATCAGACGCCTTGATGCCTTCAGTCCTGAATGACCCTGGGGGAGCAGCAGAGAAACAGTCAGTCAGTGGAGCTTTCAGCTTTTAGCGTTAATCCCATTATCAGATCAACATTCCTGCGAGAAAGAACACACACCCACACACACGGAGATCCAGCTTTGACTCATTTAACATATAGTAACAGGATTTTTCTGCATTGTCAGTACAGAATCGTGTGTGTGCAGCGTGTGGTGAAGTTCAGTTCATCCTTTGTGATCATGTCTTTATGATTTCAGTCCCCTGGTCTTGTTCTCTGTCCTTCCCTCTCAGCTCATCTGGTCATCCGTCTGTCACGTTATGAAATCCCTCTCTCTCTCGGTTTTATTGAAGCTCTCTCTACCCCCTCACCTCTCTCCCTCTCTCTGTAGAAAACAAGCCCAAATGTCCATGTCCTGCTGTGTGTATGTGCATGTGATACACTGTCCTGGCTGCAGAAACACACACACACACACACACACACACACACACACACACACACGCACACAAATTCCAAGAACATTCCACAGTGAGAACGCTAAGTCGGCAAAATCTATCTCAGGACACAGAGAGAGAAAAGAAAGAGACACCAGCTCTGATTGAATCTGAATCTAAAGCACTAGGGAAAAAAGACAAAAGACAAAAGGCCCCAAAAAATACATTTTAATATTCAAATCAGACCTGAGATCAGATCACTCAGACTCAGAGGTCGTACGTTAGTCAGGGTTATTAATGCCGTTCAAGGTTAATAATCTGATCGATCAGTTTTACGTCGGCTCATGTAACCGTGTGCGAGCGGTTTACAGAAACACTATTGATTCAGCCTGGTGGACTGCTTTAACCTACAGACACTCGTGTTTCTGAAGGTTTTAGCTCCATGACCACAAATTATGTCACTTTACATGTATGCAAATCATTTTCAAACACATGCTGTGTGGGTTTATATTTATGATGCCGCCTCTGATTTTCATTCATTTCTCCATCTATCCGTCCATCTATCCATTTTATAGCAGCTAAGCAAGGAATGCCAGACATCTCTCTCCCCACCAACACTTTCCAGTTGCTCCTGAGCGACCCCAAGACATTCCCAGGCTAGATGGGATATGTAGTTCTGGGTCTACCCCGAGGTCTCCTCCCAGTCAGACATTCCCGGAAAGGAGACCTCCTTATCAGATGCCTGAACCACCTCAAATGGCTCCTTTTCACACGAAGCAGCAGCGACTCTACTCCGAGCTCCCTCCAGATGTCTGAGCTCTTCCCCCTATCGCTAAGGCTGAGCCCAGCCACCCTACGGAGAAAACCCATTATGGCCGCTTGTATCCGTGATCTCTGTCTTTCAGTCGCTTCCCAAAGCTCATGGGTTGGAACAAAGATCGATTGGTAAGTCGAGAGCCTGGGTTCCAGAAAATGGCTCCAGTTGTCTAAACCAAGGACAGGGACAATGAAATCTAGTGCTGCACAGTTAATCGAAATATAATTGAAATTGCAATGTATGTAATAAATTGCAGGAGCTAAACTGTTGTTGAGCGTTGGTGCTACAGAGACGCTCCTGCCTACAGATCACGTTCTCCAGGTGTAAAGGCCTTTCACGTTTGTTTGGTACAAAACCCAACAAAGTAGCAACAGCAGTAAATATGAAATGCAAAAAAAACTCTAACTCAAATCACAATATCTGCCAGGGAAATCATTTCTCTGCACATCATGCAGCCCATGTCAAGTCTAGACAAAAAAACTCTCGAGGTCGCAATTATTCTGGAAACAGCTGAACAAATGAACTTCCACATCAAACTGTAACAAAGCTAACAAACCGATGCTATTGCAAAGAAGTGGATGAAATCAAGATGCCTAGAATAAGACATTAATTAATAATAATAAATACTTAACAATACATATAAAAATCATAAACATGCAGCAGAAGGTTTAGCTGTGATGCTAAATATATTCCAGTAAACAGGAGAGAAAACGCTAAACCACTGATTTATAAGTCTAAGGCAGCATAGCCACTGGAAATGTGACTTTAATTCCTCTGTCCTGGATGTGACGATCGAGCTACTGCAGTCCCATCTGCGTCGCTTCCAGCCCCTGTTAGTGAAGGTACAATAAAATGTCATGTATTATTTCATGCACACAGAGTCTGAGCTATGGTTAAAAAATAAAAACAGTTCAAACAACTACTGCTCTGCTCTTTCATCGTTCTGTGGGATTGTTTCTGGTCTTATCTGTTTTAAATTTGGCTGAAAGCGTGTTCCTGAAGTTTGGAGTCACAGCATGTGGTGCCCTCTTGTATTTATTTACATTTGTATTAGTTTCCTACAACACAACATAAGAAACAGCTGAAAGAAAAGAGAGAATCCCGTCAAACACTTGGTACTGACACCACAGATGTCTCAAACACTGACGCACATATTTGCACGCCACACAGACACAGAGGTGAAGTACCACACAAACAAACAAGCAAACACCACAGGACTGTTGTAAACAACCAAGAGACAATATGAGTTTTGTTGTCATAGACCATATATAAAAGTGAACGTAGACTGAAATGTGAAGCCAATGCTTCAATGCTGCAAGAACCTTAAACCTATTTATCTAATGTCCATCAGGGGGCGACTCCACTGGTTGTAAAACAAAGTCAGACTGTATTGAAGTCTATGGGAAAATGTCCCCACTTCTCCCTTGATTTATTAGCTCAGTAAATGTTTCCTTAATGAGTTTATGGGCTCAGTCTCTAGTTTTAACTCTTCAATACAACATGAAGTTCATTTTTTAAATAATAATCCCATCTAGATCCATGTGACTGACAGACTGTGCCACACAATCAGGACAGAGCACAGAGCAGGTCAGATCCACCCCTCAACATCATTTGACTGTTTACACTGACTGATAATGTTGAATGGGTCTAAACACACACACACACACACACACACACACACACACACACACACACACACACACACAACAAGGTGTCAACAAACAGTTTCTCTATGTTCATCCATGATGGAGACACTGTTTACTGGAGACCAGAGGTGAAGCCAGTTCACAACAGAAGAGTCTGTGTTTTTATTTAGATTAAACATAAAAAAAAAAAAAAACGATTTGCATAGAAAAACAGCTTGTGTCCCAGGAAATAAAGGACAGAACAAAGAGAGGAGAGTCTGCTGCCAACGTCCACAGCTCTTGCCCCAATAGAATAAGAAGTGTATGAGATGGGTGGGGGAGTGTGTGAGGCTCATTTGTCTGTTACTGTTCGTAGGAAACAGCTTTTGTCATTTCAACGCACACACAGGAAGCTGTCAGTCTTGTCAGGACAAACACACACACGCACACACACACACACACACACACACACACACACACACACACACACACACACACAGACTTGAGTTTTCTGATGGGCAGTGATTTTCATTCTGTGTTTGACAGGAAAGTGACAGTGAGTCAGAGTTAGTCACAGTTATCTGCTCACCAGCGGAGGTTCGGTTCCTGTATGGAAACGTACAGACACAGAACCTGATGATGGGGTTTCATGAGGGACAAGGTGGAGCTTCGTCACAGGCCGTCATGGAGGCCTCAGGTCCCGTCTTTCTGGTGCACATTAACTACACTAAAACTCAAGTTTATTTACCCCACCCACCTTCTGCTTATTCTCATTTCAAATCATCTCCCTGTTTGTTGCCTAAACCACATCACAAACCCAGCGCTTCATTCAATCTGAAGAAATATTAACCTCTGACCATAATCCAGCCAACGACCAGGTCTGTCTCCATAATGCCATTACAACAGAAGAATTAACAAATCATACATAATAAAATAAATGAATGTACTGTTACTACTAGAATAAAACATTGTGTTGATATGCATGCCTAATATTTTAATTGTTGTTGTGTTAAACCTTTATCGTTATTATACTGTAACTAATATAATGTCTTTTCCTTTCTGTCTCTGTAACCTGTTGTTTCTCTTCAGGAAAAGAGGAGAGTGATAGGAGGTTTATGCAAATGGCTTAAACTGTCAATACAGTCACACACACCTGCACACAAGCAGAAAACACACACGCACTCACTTGTTTTTCCCTCCACATAGGGGGACATTGCATTGAAATTACATCGTCCTGAGCAATTCTTACTCTGCATAACTTTAACCATTGACATAATATGAGCCCAACTTTAATCCTGACCTTAAACAAGTCTCGTCTCTAAAAACTGACAACTGGTTTACACTGTTGGAACCAGCTTTTCAGTCGTCTCATCATCATCTGCTTCCAAACACAGGATCAAACAAACATGTCTGGTTGAATCCTGATGGCTCAGATGGTGGTGAAAGCTTCGAGTCCTCAAATCCAGCGAGCTACAAGCCCTGTGGTGTCCCTGCTGACTGTCCATGCTGACCTCAACTGTCTCTCATCGAGTGGTGCTGACTCTCCACTTGTCATGCTCTGATTGACCTTTGTATTATATAACTCTGTTCCCTGCTTTAGGCCAAATCTGTAGACAAAGAGTCAGGATGCACCTCCATTAGACTGTAGTTTGTCAAACACTGCCTACAAGTTATTTTTAATTGTTAGGGTTTAGTAGATTGTACAATAGAAGTATTAAGGCCGACGTTCTCATTGCATTTATTCAGCCTGAACTTTCGCAGCCGTGCATAATTTTGTTTTACTTATCACCCTCTAGCAGCCGTCAGTCACACAGCTGCTGCAACAGCAGGAAACCCACGATGCTCTGCTCTGTTCATTTTGCAGCTATAAAATAATGCTGACGGACACAGCTGCTGTTGATATTAACTCATCGGCCCTTGAATGTGCTTCATAATAAATATGTTTTAAGCTTACGGCTGCAGCGGGACTTTATTTTGAAGCCGCTCCCAGAGGTGCTGTCAGCACTAGTGAGGTTGGTTGATGTGGGAGAAAAGTTAAGTCAATAAAGTAAATCGAGACGTTGTTCTGTGCTTTTTGTCAAGGAGAAATGGTATTTTATCACAGAGACCAGTTTGGGTTTTGGTTTGTTGGAAAAAAAAAACAAAAAACAAAACTATTTAATAATTACATTATTATAGTATTTGTAATTATGATTATAATAATTCCAATTATTTGAGTAACACATAAAAAAAAACATTTCTTTAAGTGCAAAACAAATAAAAAAACATGAAATAGACAGAAACATAGATAAAATAAAGTATAAAATTCAAAAAGAAGAAGAAAAGAATAATATAAATAGAAACCATCTATAAAAAGCCTCTTTTTTTTTTTTTTTATAAAAAATTGATTTTTACAGCGAGGTCACTTTTCTGTCAGAAAAATTGAGACATAAAGGAGGTTGAATCTAGAAGTTGTGAAAGATTTTTTGGCAAAAATTCACTATATTTCAAAATAAAAGGTCTCTTCCTGTTTGTACGACACCGATGACAGTATGTTGGCTCAGCTGCCCCTGAATGGACTGTGTGTGTTCGAAAAGGAAGCCTGTTAATTTCTGTTTAGGAGGAGGTTGTTATTTTGCTGTAACCAGCCAAAGACAAGAGACATATCCTTCCTGTAGGGACGAATTCATTTTTTTAATGTTGATCACAGATAAACAACAATGTGTAATTCTGAGTCAACCTCCACAGTTTTTAAGACATTTACATCCTTACGCCTACTGGCTGATTGGATCACTTGGGTGAAAACAGCCTCTAATGAATGCTGGGAAACCAGAGATGAAGGCAGCAATTCAGAGGTGTGAAACTGGGCTATAGTCATCCTCCTTAAAATGCTGAGTGCGACTTCGGACAAGTCAGACACAATGTTTCTGCCTTCAGCAGGAAGATAAGACGAGGAGTTCACATTCAGACAATCCCTCTTCTTTCTATCACGGTCAGATCTACATTACAGATGGGATGTCGGTGTTCGACGCAACAGCAATTTGTTTCATCTTTTATAATTGTGACGGTGAGACAGCATCAGCTAAATAAAATAAACACTTCTCCTCTGCGGGGTCCCCAGGGGAAACAGAGAGAACGGACAAAAAGAGAGAACATGTTGACTATCCTTTCATCGCTCCTCAGCCTTCACTCACAAACAGCAATTAGTTCATTGACATGTTAAAGATCCAAAACTAAAGCTTCAAAGTGAGTAAGTATGTTTTGTTCTTGTCCTTCTCCTTGTTCCTTCTGCATCTCTCTCTCTTTCTTTCTCTCTCTCTTTCTCTCTCTCTCTCTCTCTCTCTCTCTCTCTCTCTCTCACACACACACTCTTTTGATCCAACATAAGTTTTCTTCATCAGAGATGTTGGCCACATAAACACATACACAGTGTGTGTTTTGTACAGTAGCGATAGAGCGGTGATTACAGCAGCATATGGCTGTTTAACACACGAGACCAAATAACTTGGGGCCATAGAATTGACTTGACATACACAAGAAAACATCTATGTGTGTGTGTGTGTGTGTGTGTCTGTGTGTGTGTGTGTTTTAGTGAATCCATACAAGAGAGAGATTTAATTCCACCAGCAATTATCAGACTAAATGAGTCTGGCAGCTGAAGCATTAGATCCAGCATCAAAGCCCAGAGAACCAGTGGTGCCAGTGGCATCACCAGCAGCAGTAATGAAATTTGTGATATTAACAGGATTAAGTTTTAAAATAAGTGCTTAGACTGCTTCTGTCTGACTGTAAGGATTTGTAACAACATGAGATCTGAGGGATCTTTGGGATCTTTACCTAATAAATCGATTAAGTGTAATATGGGTCTGAGGTGGGACATGAGACGGGGTTAATTCAGTTGTAATTTAATGTCAGGCCACTTTTCCACCTTTCAAAAAACCCATTAAGACCTGCCAACATCTGGCTTCTGTCTGCAACGGAAAAAACTACAATCAGCATTCAGACCAGGGTCAAATGAGACGTGGGTATTTATCGAGTCCAGCTCCAGTATAAACTGCTAATTTTGCCCCTATTTCTGTTGTAATGTCAGACACAGTAGACAGATCTGTCACCTGTCCAGTACGGTGCTATTAGACCAGAAACCAGAAACTGAACTAAGTAAGTGACAGCCCTGAAATAAGTTTCAAAAACAGACATCATAGATCAAAGGGTCTCACACAGAGGCTCCGACACTTTTACAGGAACCGCAACCCGAGGATGAGATCGTTTACTAGTTTGCGTGGTGACAGTTTTGAATGGAGAACAGAAAAGCAAACTCGACTGGCAGTGGAAAAGGGGATAATCTGCTTTTATTAGCTGGTTTACCCACATTTAAAAAAAAAATTTAATTTAATTTTGGTGGAAAGGGGTCTTATACTGACATCCAAGGCATCAAAAATCAAGAATAGGCACAACAGCACATAATTTAACACTAATATTTACAGCAAACTGGCCAATTTGCAGCCAAAAGCAGCTAACCTGCCCAGCAAGCGGCACAAAGGTTTTAGTAATAATAATATCAGAGACATGGAATGCACACTATCATTAAAGAACCACAAGGGGAAACCATCAATTAAGCAGCAACTATCTGTATTACAATCTACTGTATTCTGTTTTCGCTAAGAAGATTGAGTGTGGTTACTTTTTTGTTTCCATGCAGGACAAACTGGGGAAATGGAAAAGCCTGGACTGCCATCAGAGAGAGATTTCTCTGGTCTTTAAGCTCTCAGACTAAGAAAGCGTTGCTAAGGAATAAGAGCAAACAGCCGGCAGTGCTCGTCGTCCTGCGTCAGCTTGTTAGCATGAAAAACCCTCAGTGAATAAACTTCTAATAACCATGAATGACTGACTGCCCTGGAACGCCTTTTCTCTCTCTGTGCCTGGCCTCATTTACATGCTAGCGAGGATGAAAGTATTGAATTCAATTTAAACCTGCTTCAGTCAACACACAGACGGAGACACGGTGAAGTCGGAGCAGGTCACAGTCGGGAAATATCACTTTCATATCACACTGCTACTGAGTGTTTGGAGCAAACATCACATGAAAGATGGTGTCAGAACATGGAGCCTTTTTATTTCACAAATTGTAAAATAATAAGTACAAATTGTAATAAATGTATATTAGTTAAACTATTTTAATTTAAACAAATTTGGACCCAAACTAATTTGATTGGCAGGCTCCACCTGACACGACAACATTAAAACAGCAGATTATTTGGTGTTCAAACACCAAATAATCACACATTAGTTTTGGCATAAATTCATGACTACAATAGTTTATTTGGACAGCCACAGGGAGAGAGAGAGAGAGAGAGAGAGAGAGAGAGGGGACAGAGGTACATAAAGGGGGAAAGACTCGTAGCAAAGGGCCACAGGGTCGGACAAAACCTTCACGGCATGCTCTCCACCTTTGAGCCACCGGGGGAACCCCAGACATCAAGAGCTGTAAAGAGCAATCGGTGGCAATCTAGAAAAAGCCCAGTGAGACCGACATGAAATTGTAGCTGCCTGTATTCTCCATCAGAGCAGCCCGTCAGCTTCACCCCCCCCCCCCCCCCAACCACACCTTTCCAACGACAAACACTATGAGTGTCTTCCAGGAGGGACTGACTGAAAATGTCTGCCCCCCCCCCCCCGACAGTCTCTAACAAATCAGGACAACTGCAAACACAAGTGGCCAAACAACACATCGTGTGAACTTATTCTTTGTGGCATAACCGTAGCTCCTGCCAATGTCATGTCACAGCGTCCTCCTGTTTTGTTTCTCCTGGGGTCACCCTCAACTTTTATAATAAACAATCATCATACATGTGTCCGTGTTTTTATGTTTATCTGACATGAGAATTAAATCTCATATATTGAATTAATGCTACCTTGACAAACAAAGCCTTTATCCAAGCTGAGGTGGTCGAGGTAAAGTCGCCGTCTTTCCTTCGGCGCCATTTCAAACTATGATCCAGTGTGTTGTGCTGCTGGCGATATGCTATACTCTGCATTTTACTCCTTCTGGAGATCATTATACTACAAGTGTATCCGAAATTATACCCGACAGTTCGAGTCGTGACTGCAGATCATGTCAGCAGCCAAATAGGCTCAACAGCTAATCAGGTCTGTTGTATCGATACAGTCCGGTTAGGCTCAGCGTTTTGAGGGGGACGGCACACAGCTCACGGTTGTCAAGTTTTATTCTCGTGATGGGTGAAGATGTAAAATGGTAAAAACTGCAGCACAACGTTTCACACATCTTTTAACCAAGAGATATGAGTTCGAATCACTGCTGGAAAGAGTTGGAAAACAACATCAAAAAATGTATGTAAAGAGAAGCACAGCAGCATCACAGTGACACACACACACACACACACAGACTGACACAAACACACACTGTCTCTGTCATATATCACTGATTTAGTGCCTTACAGTGTTTCAAAGGAGTAAAGCTACACAAAAAACCACTGTGACCAAACCACACACACACACACACACACACACACACACACACACACACACACACACACACACACACACAGTCTTCAGAAGTCTTTCAGAGTCTGTTCATGTTTTTTTCATTTGCCCGAGCGACGCTCTAATGTTTTGTTCCTGTGAAGCTTGTGTGTGTCTGTGTGTGTGTGTGTGTGTGTGTGTGTGTGTGTGTGTGTCTGTGTGTGTGTGTGTCTTAGATCAACAGCGTACCCCATTGGTTTGATGCATGTATCCAACCGGTTGCTATGGTTACCTCTGAACTCCCCGACGATTTGCAGAAGTAATTATCGATGTCCAGGGAGGTTCCCTGCGCTCGGGAGCCGGGTGCACTCGCTGTTGGTGAGTTCAGACTGAGCCTGAGTCTAACGCTAATGTTTGTACACGACTCCATCATGAACTAACTGTGTTATGTCTCCATAACACAAATTATGTGTTATGGAGACATTAGTCATAGCCAGTAACTGCCATGTGTTAGTACTACATAAGCTAACTACAGTTAAAGTCAACTTGCTAATATACGACCTGTGAGCTGATTTTTTAAAGCGTCCAGTTTGTAATTTGTCAGCCATGTTGGTTTTTATTAAAACGTATATTCTCCTCATATTTGGAAGAGAAGGTGGAGCTGAGGAGGTGTGAGGGGTGGATCTGACCTGCTCTGTACTCTATCCTTATTGTGGGGCACAGTCTGTCAATCACACAGTAGCAACGCCCCCTAATTTATCCCCTGATTTATGGTCTATTTTCCTCTAAATGGGACTATTATTTAGAAAATTAACATCATGTTGTATTGAAGACTTGAAGCTAGAGACTGAGACCATAAACTCATTAGAAAACATTTACTGAGCTAATAAATCAAGGGAGAAGTGGGGACATGTTCCCATAGACTTCAATACAATGGAGTATTTACATCCACTTTTATGTACATTAGTATTAAGGCCCAATATGTGAGCTGAAGTTTCATAAATATGTTTTAATAATGATGTATATCTTTAAACATTTCACAAAAATAACACAACATAACTTCAATGAAGTGTAAATAATGTCGGCACAGTGGCTAGCACTGTTTCCTCGTGTCAAGACAGTCCGTGTATTTGAACCTAGTCAGCCGACTCGTGCCTTTCTACAGGGATTCTGGATCCTATCCTGCTGATCCTTCTCCCTGAGCTTGCGCTGGTTCCCTTCAGGTAATACGGTGGTCAAGATGGGTCAAAAATGCAAACGCAACAACACGAATACAAAGGAAACGACAACAAAAATGAGCAGTTATCTGTTCATAAATTTGCATTGTGTTGACCCATCTGAGCCACCATAGTCCAAAGGCCCTCGGGTTAATTGGCGACTCTAAAATTTCTTGTGGGTGTGAATGTGAGCGTGAATGTTTCTCTGTCTGTATATGTCAGCCCTGTTATAGGCTGTCAACCTGTCCAGGGTGTACACTTCACCTGTCATTCAGTGTCAGTGGGGATCATGTCCAGCCGAGACACACACACACACACACACACACACACACACACACACACACATACACACGGGGGCAAAACATTACAAAAACATTTATTCCCACACTACCACATGAAAAAAACATGAACATTCAACCACTAATGTATTCTGGTGTTTGTGCCTCTTTCTTTACAGCAAGGTCACACAATCAGGAAGTGATGTCACTGTTGGTGATGTTAGTGTGAGTATGTGGGTGCGCGAGATCCATTTTATCTACAGTGTGTCTGTTCTTATGACAAACTGCAGGGGTAAGGTCACAACAGTAATACCCCCCCAACCCCCAACCTCCAGCCTCACCCACTCACACATGCACAGACGCGTAGTTGTTGTTCAACGTTTCCAGACGTGTACATGTTAAAGGTCGACGTGCAGTTCCTGCTGGAACCATTAACACTGCTACCCCCACCAGCACACACATGGTGACCGGCAGGAGCAGCACAGGAAGGACTGCTAGCATCATTGAAATGTACCCACGATGCAGTGGGAGCCAGATAAGCTGTCAAGACACATCCAGCTTTGAGTTCTGTTCACGTAACGACACGCCGTGAGAGATACGAGCTGTTTCATCAGCCTGAGAAGGTGACATTGAGGATGCTCAGACAGCCAGCAGACGTCCCGTACGCTTACTAAAGGCTGTATAAATCACAATAAATGTGACGCAAGGAGAGAGAGAGAGACTCATTTCTCAGATCAGCAGAACTGTGGCCAAAACTCAAAAGGGTCACGGGAGCCTGATGCAGCTGAGCGCCAGTTTGGTCTCCATAGCTTTGAATAACGATCAGTTTAACAGCTTTATGCAAAACCGAACTTCTGTGTGTGTGAGGGGCCATAACATATGTCACATTCGTCCTCAGACACACACGCCCAGGTCGTGTGTGTGTGTCTAAATGTCATTAAAAGGCGACAGGTGAGCCCGTCTGCACCCTAGCAACAGCTGCCTCGATAACCGGCTGCTGGAGCCCATGTGTTACCACGGAGACAGGGCCCGAGGGGGGGGGGGGTCTGTCATATTTTAATGCTCCTTACTTTACATGTTAGAAGAATTCAAAGTGACACTATTCTTGGATTAATGGTCGCGGACGCTTCAGGACGCTCAAGTCCACGGCGTTCCAGCTGAGCAGGTTTTCATCCATTCACTGATCGATCGACGCCGCCGCGGGTCACGAACGCCTCATCAAAGACACACTTGTCATCCAACCTCGTCAGCATGTATTAACTGTCAGGGTTGGGTTGCGTCAGCTGCTTGTATCTATTACCACATTTGTGTTTGAGTCCTTAATAAGCTCT
Organism: Rachycentron canadum; assembly: GCA_038496675.1. NCBI lineage: Eukaryota > Metazoa > Chordata > Actinopteri > Carangiformes > Rachycentridae > Rachycentron > Rachycentron canadum. The sequence continues at coordinate 3,225,726 of CM076658.1, forward strand.
TGGAGTATCCAGTGGTGAACTGTCACAAATTACATGTACAGGTACTGAGCTTATGAACACATTTGAGGGTTCAGTTTACAATTTACATTAGAAACAGCTGATCGTCTCATGATACACACAATGTTGTGAATGATCCAACCAGTATTTTTAACCTTTCTGGCATCTGATCCATTACAACTTAACCAAATGTTCCAGCTCCACCAGATATGCCCTTCAAATCTCTCAGATAGTTTCATTTAAACTGTTCTTAGTCCAAATAGGTTAAATTACACAATAATAAAAAAACAAAACAAAACAAAATTAATTTAAATTCAAAACATTCTACCATAGACGACCATCATTTTATAAAAATGAACGTAGACACCGGGGCTGAAAAGTGAAGCCAATGCTGAAGAGCCTTAAACCTTCATTCTCTCTAATGACCATCAGGGGGCGACTCCACTGGTTGTTAAAGAAGTATATACTTCTCACTTGATTTATTAGCTCATTAAATGTTTTTTTTATGGTGTCAGTCTCTAGTTTCAAGTCCAGATCCACCCCTCACTCCTCCTCAGCTCCACCTTCTCCTCCAAAAATGGTTTCTTCTGGTTTCAAAAAAACCAAGATGGTGACGGACAAATTACAAAGTCCAGGCTTCCAAACAGCAGCTCACAAAGCAATGGGTGACATCACCCACTTGCATTTGACACATTCAAGTCAAGTCTATTTTTATTTGTATGGGGCCAATGTTATCACGAGGCAGGTCGAGGCCTTGTCTGTATAATGTTAGACCCAATATCTCCACTAAAAGCATCATGGAAAATCTTCCTTTGAAGAGGCAGAAATCTAGAGGCGAATCGGACTCAGTGTGGGCGGCCATCTGCCTCGCCCTGTTGGGTTGAGAGAGACAGAGCTCGAGAGAATTAATCATCTGATGTTCTAGTGATTCTTTGTTTGGGGCCCGACCTCCGGGTTAGAAACTGTATATTATAATATCTAAGATTTTAAAGATGGGTGTGGCCCATCGACATGTCAAAGCACATTTTGTTCATTACATTTTTTTGTACTTTTACTCGTATTCTAAGCATTTTGAAATTGTAGTATTGGTATTTTTACTTAAGTAAAATATCTGAGTACTTGTTACATGACTGACAATATCCATCATTGAGTCTGAGCAGGAATAATAATAATAATAACGTGGAAGTCACTCAGGGATAAATAAAATATCTACCTACCCATCCATCCATCATAGAAACATTCTGTACAGAGAGGTAATGTAAACATATTGTGTTATTATAATGCTTTTTGAGGTGTGTGTGAGCACCATGCACTCTGTATTTGAATGACTTGTTGACAAAACCACATGTGGAGGTTGAAATGTCAGACCCTCCTCAATCCTGACAAAAAAAAAAAAAAAAAACTGCAGACAAGCCAAAAGGGAAAAAATACATAGATTCATATAGCAGCAGCGTTGCCCTTCACCTTCAACACGCCATGTTTGTTCACAAGTCTGCCAGCTCCACATATTCAAATCCAATCTCAATGTGGGCAGGATGAAGATAGTCTGCTAATTAATTCCAGCGATCAGAACCGCTCATCTAATCAGCGAAGACTGATTTTCATCCCAGGTGTAAATTTGAGACCAGGGACACATCAGCAAGACCAGTTTAACACAGATATCAGATGCAGACTGACCTTCACCTTCATACACAGATGTTTTAGTCCCGCAGACGGAGAGGAGCGAATACTGAACGACTGGGTAGAGACACGCAGACAACCAATTGAGTCCTGTTGCTAGGCAACCTCTCACATCTCACAGGAACTGCTCTTCACCTGACCAAAACATAATTGGATGTTCATCAATGATAAATTTGCTTCCCGTTTCCTCCATTTATGCCTCAAACCACACAGAGGAAAGGAAGAGAGCGAGCGAGCGAGCGAGAGAGAGAGAGAGAGAGAGAGCTGGTGGCGAGGTGAGGTGAACCTGGAGGTGAAGTCTTCTCTTGTAAACAAGCACAGTTGTGTTTACATCGTGTTTATCACAACAACTGATCGCTGTGTGTCCCCGGGGCCAAACGGACCTGTTGAATGTGTTTCTCTCTCCGGATTATTTTAATATTTTAAACCTGCAGTATTTCAGTCCATGTTTGGTTTGTCTCCTGCCTGTTGCCGGCAAATTGAGGAGCCCTGATGCGAAAGTGTTGTGTGACCTGGTGCTCGTGATACAAACAAAAACATCTCCACACATGTTGGTGGCCAACATCCGACCACATGACAACACGAAGGCCATAATAGGTTCTCAGAGCACTTTTGAGAAACAATGATGACTGAAGTGAAAGTACAGGAAGTTTTTTTTCTTTTTTCTTTTTTGTTTGACAGGGTGGTGGCGCAGTGGGTTAGCATCGTAGGCTAACAGCAAGAAAGAGTTTGCATGTTCTCCCTGTGCCTGGGTGGGTTCCCTCCAGGTTCTCCAGCTTCCTCCCACGGTCCAAAGACATGTTAGGTTAATTGGTGACTCCAAATTGCCTGTGGGTGTGAATGTGAGTGTGAGTGGTTGTTTGTCTCTATATCTGTCGACCTGTCCAGGTTGAACCCTGCAACCCTACACAGACACATGGCATCGATAATGGATGGATGTTTGGTGAGGGAGAGATCACCTGTCTCTTCTCCATCAGCCTCTTGACTCTCTTTTCTTGTAACTCTTCTTGTTGATTACCAGCTTCCCATTTTAATGCTCCAAACTTGCAATAACTAAGGTTGGGAACCACTGCTCTAAACTATAGTGCAGTGTTTTATTTTTTTTTTCTTAATGAAAGAGAAGGAGCAGCTCGTCATTCAATTTAATAGCAGGACCTCTAAATAGCAGAAGATGAGCAGCTGCTTGGTTTAAAAAATCAAAAGGCCAGACTGCAAAGCTTGTAATAAGTTTCCGTGAGTTTCAGTCCCACAGATGTTTGACACTTAGGTCGAAAGTGTCAAACATCTGTGAACTTCTTTAATCCCTGAAATATGGAGCTGCTGTGTTGAAAAACATTGCTGTTAGCTTGGTGTTACGACCAGCAGATGCTGTATAACTTCTGGTTTCATGGTGAAACTAGTGGGAACAGTCCATAACTGTGCAGGTGTGTGTTCACTCTGATCCAAATCGCTTCCAATCTTCAGTCAACAAGACCTGATCAGAACCTAGTACAGGGCTGGAGGAGCTTCAGTCCATTATCTTCAGCTGAGTTCACATTAAATCTGTTCTCATTTACATCATGTTTTTCTGTTCATGTTGTCAGTCAATGGAAACAGCAACTTATAAATACTACATCTTCACTTCTGAGCTGTTTCCAAGCTGCTGCAGTTAGTTAGTTAAACACATACTTTATACACATACTGGTGACTCCCAGCAGAAATAAATTGAATAAATTGGAATCCCAATATGGCCTTAAGTCAAACCATCCATTATCTATACCGTTTATCTGTGCAGGGTCACATCCCAGCTGACAATGGACGAGGGCAGGGTACATCGTGGAATGGTCGCCAGGTCTGACATATATATATATATATATATATATAGACATACAGAGGACAACAACCATTCACCAACAGGGAATTTAGAGCTGATTAACCTATCAGGCATGTCTTTGGGCTGTGGGAGGAAGCTGGAGCACCACACAGTCATGCAAACTCCACACAGAAATGCCCCAGGCCTGGGGATTGAAGCCAGAACCTTCTTGCTGCACCACAGTGAATATGGCCAAGTGAAATATGTGCTTCAGAGTTGCCCTGGCCTAAGAATCATATTCTCCAGAACGTTTGGTGCACGGGCCAACAAAAAAATCACATGATTTAAAATCAGCATATATAGTATATACAGTTTAGATTTCCAGCTCATGTAGCAGAAATATCAGTAATATGACTTTTCTGCATATTAGGCAGCCCTACTCTCTTCAACAGAAAGGAGCTAAGCTTTGTCCAAAATCTCCCTCGATTCGAGCAAGGAGCTGAAAAGTCAATGGACGTAGTTGTTAAAAGTGCTTGTTTACCCCAAATCATTTTGAAGGAGCAACAACCAATGGGGAAACTCCGACGCTCAGCCAGACAACCAATGGTGTAACCTTATCACTCAGTCAGTCAGCGACAGACCATTTATAGAGCTGGCCTCGCTACTGTGGTCCAGCCAGAGTCAGGACTTGTCGTTACAACATCACACAATCTGATTTCGATAATTTGATCTCCTGACTCTCAGCAGCAACTGACCCGCACTCAGGCAGACTATAGCAGCAGTCAGTGGTTGTATAATACGAACATAATGTGTTAAACTCAGTGCTGCTTCACCCCAGCTCACAGTATCAGACCGACTGTGAATAATTCATCTCTGCCTCATCATTTTAACATATTACCTTCATATAGTCTTTAATACTGCAGGCTGAATGCAGTATGTTTCCTATCTGAATCTCTCTCTCTGTCACACACACACACACACAGACACACACACTCTTTAATGGCCTCAGCTTCAGTTTCCCCTGCAGAGGAAAACCACATCCATCACTCCTCCAACACAAACCACACACTGCTCTCTCTCTCTCTCTCTCGCTCTCTCTCTCTCTCTCTCTCTCTCTCTCTCTCTCTCACAACCACCACACACTCAAACTCTCTCTCACACACACACACACACACGCAGAAAGAGAGCTTGTAATAGTTAAGTGCTTGCCAGGCATCACACAGATGATGTATTCTCCATAGGGAAGCTTCTTCTCATAAAGAGACAGTTGCTGGAAAGAGGCGATACAATGCAATTATTAGAGAGGCAGCTGTCACTGCCTCTGTGTGAGGATCTGTGTCTCTGTCCTCAGTCCAGTTTAACTACTTAGTCCTCATGTCTTGGATAATGGACTCACTCTGAGACTCTCCCTGCTGTTTCCACAGTGATAACAATGAGCTTTTCCTCCTATTAAAGCCTCAAGGCTGCTGTGAGCTCGGCTGGCTGACGGCCACGAAAACAAAAATACTCTCACCTACTCAGGAAACAGAGGAAGACCTTGAATTATTTGTATGTGCTTGCATGTATGTAAACTGCATGTATGTGCGTGTCTCTCTGTCTCTCTCTCGCTTTCTTCCTCGTCCATTGCCACCATCTGACTCATTCTGCAGAAACCAATCAGATCAAAGCTTTGGTCTGGGGGTGATGACATCATCTGCGCTGCGCTCCTACCACATGGAGAGATGCCATCTGGAGGGAGCTGACTCAGCACAACACACACAACATAGCAGAAGTGCAGCACAATCCCTTAGTATTGTAGCCTGGGATCAAACAGCGCTGGTCTGAGGAAAAGCAGACTGGAGGAAAAAAACAGTAAGGTTTGAAGGGTCAGTTCACCCAAACTGTGGAAAAAATGATTTTCTCCAGTGGGATCGGCCCCTATGGTTTCTTCAGCTCCACCCCTAGACGGTGGAGGTGAACAGAAATGTGTTCCTGCTGCTTACAGCATTGTGTAATTGCATAAAATAATTCGACAGCAACGTCCCTGTTTAATTCTGGATAACCTCCGTGTGAACAGCAGGACTGTTTCTTTGGTTGAGTGACAACCAGCTGAATAATACAGACATTTTCTCTGGAGAGAATTCAGTTCAGTTATTTATTTGCTGTGAGCTCTCCATTTAGGGCTCAACAATCAATCGAAATATTCTCAACATTGCAATACAGTGGTGGTGGAGCGAGAGGGTCTGTGTCTAAATCAAAAGAAATAAGCCCCCCTTCGTCAGGAACTAGCATGTTTATTACTTAGGAACTTATTTACATAACTAAACAACAGCAGGACATGTTAAACCAGTAAAATCAGTAGTGCACAGACGAGTAAAAGTGTTGAGTGCAAAAATAAACCAAGTAAGTGAAAGAAAACAGAAGGGAGAAGAAGTGTCAAGCCACCGTGTCGTCACCCATCGGTTTGTGAGCTGCTGTTTTCAAGCCTCTAGTTTGTAATTTGTCCGTCACCATCTTGGTTTTTTTTTTTTTTTTTTTTATTACCAGAAGAAAACATATTTGGAGGAGAAGGTGGAGCTGAGGAGGAGTGAGGGGTGGAGCTGACCTGCTCTGTACTCTATCCTGATTGTGTGGTACAGTCTGTCAATCACACTGTGACCACGCCCCCTAATTCAAACCATGGTTTGTGGTCTATTTTCCTCTGACATCGCGTTGTATTGAAGAAGACTTGAAACTAGGAACTGAGATCATAAATTCATAAGGAAAATATTTACAGAGAAATAAGTAGGGTCGTTTTTACATAGGCTTCTTTTTCAAAACAAGTAGAGTCAGACCTGGAGTGTACGTCCACATTTATATACAGAAAGAAAGGGCAAGCAAACAGGCCTGACAGAGCAAAATATGAGTGGTCACACAACAAACCGTTATAAATAATAATAAATGAATAAAGCAGTGAAGCACTGTGGTGCTACAGAGATGCCCCCAGCTTACAAAAACCCCAAGAAACATCACATCATCATCATTTTTATATTTATGTTAATGAAAAGCCAATGCAACAATTGCCAAAAACCATTGCCCCCAAAATTGGAAGTCAAATTACAATTAAATTATTGCAACGTGATTCTTTTTGCATATTTTTTAGCCCTACCACTGTCAAATTGGGGTGAAGGCAGAAACTTAACCCAAACCAAACTAAACAAGAAATCTGGGCAAATAAAACCAAAACTATCTGCATGGCCAGTTACCTACTCCTCCTCCTTTCAAGACAATTTGTTGTAACCACTGGGCCCCTGTATGGAAATGTAGAAACTCAATCGAAGACTGTTCACTTTGACTGCATTCTCTCATCAAATCAACTGATATCAGCACCCCAACGTCTTGGAAGGACGGCCACTTCAGTTCGTCAACAACACAAACCACACATGACATACGTATGACATACTGCCACTGGCTGACACATTCCTCTGCTCAAGTGCCTTTTGAATTACACGTGTCGGGTAAATCCAACCACTGCTCCATCATACTTGCTTAATCAGTAATGAGAGCAACAAAGTGCAACCTCCCCCGAGGCTCTGGCAGCATGCATATCTCTAAGGGTCACTGGAGCAGCGCGGCAGTCGTTTGTAAAAAATAATGGCTGTTGATGAGGTGGACAGGTTTTACAAGCAAACGCAGCAGTAGATACCTAGACAGAAACCCATTATGCAAGCATACATTATATGGGAGCGGTGCAGACGCTAGCTTGGTAATAGCACAAAGGATTGAGTTGTTCTCTGCGGCTACTTTTGTCTCTGTTGCAGGTATATAATGTATGAACGTTACGGATCTTAAATTTAGCTTGGTTATTAAAATTTAATTTGATGCATGTGCCATCTGCTTGCAATGAGTTTAGCCAACGTTTCCAGAGGTAAAGATCATAAAGCCGTGAGTGTAATAGTCATGAAACTTCCCTGGCAGATACCTGTGCTGCACCTGTGAAGTTAATTACAAATGTAAAGAAAGAGAAGCCAAAGAAAATGTAGGTGTTTTGCTTCCCTCATAGAAAATAACCCGACGGACCTGTGTGGCCTTCTGGCTGTTTCAGAGAATCATCCCATCATTGCAAACTAAGCTGAAATATCCATCTAAACTGATCTATAGACATACACACACACACTTGTTTATCCTGCTGAGACACACAGACACACTTGAACATGATTACGCAGAGAGGTCAGAGGTCAAGAGGAAGCGGGAGGTGCCTTCCTCGAGGAAAGACGGAGAGGAACCAAATGTTAAAACACGGAACACGTGTTTCAGCTATCAGATGAAACTCTCTCCCTCTCTCTTTCGGTCTCTTATTCTCCCTCTCTTTCTCTCTCTCTCTTTCTCTGGATCAGCTTTCAGTCTCCAGACAGCAGCTGTCTGTAGAGAGGAAAAACTTAGACTGAGTGGTCAGACATGGAATGTGTAAGTGTGTGTGTGAGTGTGTGTGTGTGTGTGTGTGTGTGTGTGTGTGTGTGTGAGAGTGTGAGTGAGTGTGAGTGAGGGTATGTGTGAAAGGCCTGGTGATAGTTCGGTACTTAGAGGCGCCGCATTCGCTCTAACTGCAAATGCATTTCTAATCTGTGACGTATATCACAAATGCTACTACATGGATTATTAGCATCTTTGATTGTCGGGTGACTAATAAATTGCTTGATTCGTTGACGGATGAAAGCTGTGATGGTATTGAGCCATGTAAGAAAGCGGGAGGTTGCCTTTTGTATAAGCTGTGGAAAATTAAAGGAGCTATTTGTAAGTTTTGCTCTAGCTACATAGCCAACGTTAGCATTGACAGCTGATTATTACTGTCTAAATGAAACATTCAGCATCAAACTTCATTCCTTTATTCACCAAGAGTTGTCTCCAATAGTGGAAATCAACCTTTTTGTTTTACTTCTATTTCTTCTATCTATCACTTCTTTTGTTGTACTGAAGTTAGCATGCTAACTAGCGTGCTCTGGTCTCGTCACCGAGTCACTGCAGAGTCCGATCTGCCGCGAAGAAGTCATGAAAAGAATTCAGATAGAACCCAAATATATGCAGGCGCTGCCATTTTGATAAGGGTAAAAGGTGTCACAACGTTGTTGCGCATTGTTAGCACCATAAGCGTCGTGGTGTTACAGAGATGTTTGGTACAAGAACAGAAAAAAATTACATAAAATGCAAAAACGACCACTTCAGTTGAAATCGCTTTTTGTAAATATATATATATATCCCGCAGCCCTCGTCTTGCAAACCAAACTATGGCTGAAACTCTTGTCCAGATTAGTAAGTAAACAGCTGTTAATGCTAAAGGTGGCTATGTAGCAATAGAAAAACTTTCTACAACTACTAAATAAGTTTCTACAGGTGACAGTCAGAGCATTTCCAATGAACCCAACAGGCAACAAGGTATTATTACCCATTGATACATTTTATTGCCACACAACCTCTAGAATTAATTATGACAGCAGCAAAGGAGGAAGTTAGGTGATGTAATGCTATAAGGAACAACAAGTCTACATTAGGAGGTTTGGGTGAGTGGAGGGGTTCACCGCTGTTCATTTCCTCTTTGAAACAGCTAGTCATCGTTGTTTCTTTTGTCTACAACCTTAAGTGCATGTTTATTATTGCAACCACAACGATAAAGGCCCTTAAGGGAACCTTTAGGAAGTACTTATTTTAACCCAAACCACTGTCCTTTCCTGAATTAAACTATTACTGAGATTTTGCGGTACTGTAAATACTTGCAGGCCTTGGATTTTGCAGAGTGACCTGGTCCAAACAACAGTTATACGCTACATTGTGTTTTAAAAAATGAATAATGTCAGCGTAGCAGTGGTGGAAGATAAGTTCAGAAGTTTGGTGTCAACTCTTCAATTCACAACAAAGCCATGAGAGTGAAAGTGATGCAGCAGGAGTCAGACCTAAAACTCGATTGATCCCTGAATATTTGACATATAATTAAGGGGCTGCCTCCTTCACACTGCTTCTGAAGCCTGACTGCGTCACAGTGCCATGACTAGGCTATTCAATTTTGAAGGCTCCTTTAAATGCATCATCCTTTTCCTGGGAAACAAAGGATCCAGTGGGTGGATCCATCTATAAAGATCCGGAGGGTGGATCCTTTGTGGCCCAACTTATCCCAGCACGCCAGTTCAACAGTTAACGGTACAAGAGTCAAAACTAAGGGCTTTGAACCTCAGGTTTTTGTGAAAAAAAAGTTAACCATTGTCAATGAGCTGTGCTTTGCGATGCAACAGTAAGGGCGTGCACAGCTGGTGATAAAAAGCAGAAAAACCTCCGTAGACCAGACTGGATCATTTTGGTTCAGCCTTTGTGGTCTACGCTGGTTACAAAGGACCACACCTTCGTAGACCATGTCCTCTAAAGGATGCTGGCTCTAAATTGAGACGCACTTATAGTTGTGACTCAAACAGCAATGGGGGGTAAGACACAAAGACACAAATGAAACAGAATAGACGACTGGTTGAATGTCACCCAACCCTACCTGTCAGCAGGCAAGATGACCATATGCCACGTCCTGTCTCAGTAGTCGGGTTTTTATTCCCTATGAATGACGAGCATCACTGGAGGAGGAACAGTGAGACTAAACTCTCAGATCAGAGATGTAAAGCCCGAAAGATCAGATGATAATTGTTCCCTGAACCGAGGAATATTAAGGATTAATGTTTCCACTCTTGTTCCCTCTGTTCTATTAATACTCTACAGTAAGCCAGGTTCTGCTCGCTCAATTACAGCCTGACACAAATGTTCCTGTGGCTGTGTGTCTTTGTGTGTGTAGCCTCCTCTAAGGATAAGTGAGCTTTAATTAGTGCTTGGTTCAAAGAGAGAAAGATGAAAACAATGCCAGGACAAAGTAGAGATACTACCAAACAGCGGAGGAAGGATAACAATGTAGAAAAAGAAGAAAATAAATGAACATGCAAAGAAGAAGGGATTAAAAGAAGAGTGTTGTGAATCAGTCCCAGCTGCTTCATTCATCCTGTCTGCATGGAAACTATGAACAGAACTTTGAAAATGAATGAAATTCAGCATTTACATGCACGCACACACACACGCACGCACACACACACACACACACACACACAGCTCTAGTGTGACTCTCCTGCAAAGAGCTACTTGTGGTTGTGCTGGAGTGTTTTCCAGCCGTTTATGACAGACACACACACTGACTCAGGCCAAACCGCAGCATACTAAATCTTCATATGCCTGAGAGGTTCAAGGTTTTAGGCTGAGCTGAAGTTAAAGCGAGGACACCAACAGTCAGTAAACCAGGGAACCAGCTTGTTTATGAGCCACGAAGCAAAACAGACGCGTCATAAAACCAGTCAGTCAACAAGTTCGTAAACAGGGTCAGCCAACCTGCCAGTGCCTGTAAATCAACCCCTAATCAATCATTTTATCTATTAATCTCATGGCATAGCTCAGATTTTTAAACATGAAGAAGAACCCGGCTCTGGTTGGTAGTTGTGAGTTCGGTGAGTCACACGAGACAACGACATAACACAAACATCTACAGCCAAAAGATTAAAATAACCTTCAACACCACAGTGCAAAACCTAGATTTTCTTTGTCATCAATTTTCCTGTAAGTCCTGTAATTGGAAATACTTTGATGTATTTATAGACTAGAGCCAACTTATGATATTAAAAGAGAACCTTTGGCTGATTTAAAAGAGCGACTTGCGGTGTGTGCCAATTTACAGACTGTTAATCAAACAGTATGTCCACAGCTGGAACCATGATCAATATAGTTTTGTGTTGAAGCTCAAAAGTTGCCCTGTCCTGGTCAGGATTGGTCAACACAGGGACCATAAGTCCCATGGGTTTATTTATCAGGTCAATAAACATTAAATAGGTTGTTTAAGATTGTTGTTGTTAGTTCATTAGTGTCAGTTCATCATCACGTCACCCATCGGTTTGTGAGTTGCTGTTTTAAAACCTCCAGTTTGTAATTTGGCCGGCGGCCATCTTGGTTTTTTGAAACCAGAAGAAACCATATTTGGAGGCTTGTGTGGTACAGTCTTGTCAATCACACTGTAGCCACGCCCCCTAATTCATCCCCCGCTGTCTATTTATTAAAAAATGAACATCACGTTATATTGAAGACTTGAAACTAGAGACTGAGACCATAAACTCATTAGAAAAACATTTACTGAGCTAATAAATCAAGTGGGAAGTAGGGACATTTTCACATAGACTTCAATACAACCTGACTTCAGTTTACAACTGGTTTAGTCGTCCTCTGATGTTCATTAGATAGAATGAAAGTTTAAGGCTCTTCAGTGTTGGCTTCAGTCCTTCAGTCTACGTCTACATTTTTATAAACAGTCTATGGCGTTTACCAACAGCTTTCCTTTTGCCCCCTTCACTGTCTGTCATTGTCTCCACATATAAATGATGCCTCACTTTGGCAGCTAATTGTAATTCCCTTTTCACAATATTTATTGATTAACACATCATTTTAGCATTTTGACTGATATACAGGAATTTGTACTTTGATAGTTTCTTAATGATAGATCGACTGTGCTGCTGTCAGCAGCCAGTAAAAAAAAATCAATGGGAAAAAAAATAAGATTTGGTCTTCAAAGAAAAGCTTCTTTTGCTCTTTTCAACAGTTTGTGATGTTCCTTTTCATCTGACAGGACGGAGAAAAGTTTTCTGTCAGCTCAGAGATTGATGTCCTGCTTAATAACAACAGAATTATGATGAACTGGAAACAGATGTACTCAGATTCTCCTCAAATCCCGTGGATTTGAGAGACACGCCAAGTGAAAAACTGACGGGAGGTTGAAGGGTCCTCTGACATTCATGGAAATTAGCTCATTTGATCTCTAATCGAGATTCAGATGAGAAAGTCGAGAGCGATGTCATCTCTGTAGCTGAGGTGAGTCCAGCACTGACATTGTGTCAGTTCAGCAGCAAACCGCACACAATTAGTCAGACAAGAAATCGGTTTATCAGGTGTGATCACATTTTTACTAAGAACACATGTTATTCCTTGACTCCATTTACACACACACACACACACACACACACACACACACACACACACACACACACACACACACACACAGTAGTTTCCTTGTTTACTAAAGACAGCCAGTAAAGTGTTTTACTGCTGTGTCGTACAGGATAGGAGGCTAATTGCTGACGGCAGTGAACTAATGAACACCACTGATGCTGGGACATGGCGAGAGCAGCAAATCACTCCAACCCAAACTAAACTGACTAAACAATCAACAAGAGCTGAGGAGACACAACCTGAAACCAGGCGATGGCTGATACTCTGCCTGCTAAATGTCTGCGGTTCAATTTATTGTATACAGGTCAATTTAAAGTTAAAGGGTCTTAAGATTCAAGATGTTGGTGGAAACAATGAGGTATCTGTAATTCTCTGCATTCCCTCCCTTTGTGCTTCTAATACTGGGATGTGAGTAGTAAAAAACCACGTTGTTTGTCAAATCCTCCATCCATGATCTTCCCAGCTGACACTGGGCGAGGGCAGGGTCCATCATGGACAGGTCGCCAGTCTATCACAGGCCGACATATAGAAACAAAAAACACTCACACTCAGGCCTACGGACAATTTAGAGTCACAGATTAACCTACAAGGTATTTGGACTGTGGGAGGAAGCTGGAGAACCTGAAGGGAGGAAGGTGCCAGTCCTGGGGTTTGAACCCAAAACGCTGTCACTGTGAGTAATACACTGTAATACAAAAAGGACTGAATCGCAGTATCAGTATCCATCCATCCATTATCTGTACTGTTTATCCCTCTGGGGTCGTGGGGGGGGGGGCTGGAGCCAATCCCAGCTAACA
>CM076658.1:3250516-3306092 GCA_038496675.1 Rachycentron canadum
ATATATATATATATATATATAGTGACTTTTTCCAGGGTTGTGATCTGCATGTTTTGACTCCTCAGCCGCTGTCTGTCATTTCAGTACCAGCAGGATCTGGAGGATGAATCCAGCATTTATTGCTCTGACAGGTTTAACTTCATCTCAGCAAAAATAATGAAAGACAAAGAACAAATGACACATATCTTCCACATTTCTGTGATCAGACTTTACGTTTCCCCATGTTGATCCTCACTATTCTTGACCATCATATTTGTTGTTTTTCTGAGGAACTACTGCTACTCTGATATCAACTACCAATAACACTCGGGTCAAGCTCAAAGCCACGACAGATTGGACGAGGCTGTGGATGCACCAGCTTCTTTAACAGTTAACTGACAGATCATTCAAGTCGGAGGATTAGCTCTGAACCAAAGCTGCTTTAAGAAATTACATTTTAATAACATGATATTCCCAGATGGTGCTGGTATGTCCCTGCTGTGCACTGCATGCACAACATGATGGTTTAGTGTTGGGACTCGGTGGCAAATAAAAAGTGGAGCAGCCATAAAGTCCAAGAAAAGGGTCAAAGAAGAAACAAAACAGTTGTGAAATGCTTTATCTACATACTTTATATAATTCACCAGTTGTCCCAGAAGAGTAAGACTGGCTGCCTCTGATAGAGTCTGGATTTCTGCTCATTATTAATAAATGGGAGCTGAAACATTATCTGAAGAATCATATTCAGCTTTACCTGCCAGTTTCTTTCTGCTTGGGACCGGAGGTGCAGTGTTATAGAGAAGCATTGATTTTCATCATCATCATCATCATCATCGTCTTGTTGTCACATGCTGGAGAACACCAGTGCAAACATGAGTAAAAAGTTGCATAATAGTTGTAGTTGTGAGGCTTTTGTGACTCCAGTGATGACACTTGAGCGAGCAATGCTACATTAGCCTCTACTAGCAAAACTGAGCTGTTGGTGGTTTGTGCCTTGTGCCGGATTATGACGAGGAAAAGGATTGTGCATACTAAAAAAAAAGTATAAAGCTGAATCTGGTCCATTCGTCTCAGGCTACGTTTCTGCCACTAAAAAAAAAAAAAAAAAAAATTCAGACGACCGTTCACCATGACCTTTCCCCTTTACTGGACATGCACGAAGGAAACTGACTGTCTGTGTTCAAATGTCCGATTAATTGATTAATTTGCAGAAAAATACATCGATTAAGGAAAAGGCAGCTGTAGCATTAACATACAGAGCTTGACTGCAGAACGGCTGCTAGCAAAGACAACAAGGTCAATAACACTTGTGATTTATTCATGTTGCTGTCACCACCGGTGGTCAAGGCTGGTTAGATCCAATCAGGGAGCGACCGGGCGTGACTTCGTCATTGCTTACAAAGGTCTCCGTTTTTTACCCGTCCAGGCTATAACGCAACCCTGGAGTTTTCAAACTAGAATGGCAGCATTTCCAAAATGCTCCACTCCCAGGACTTATTTTCAGAGGCGATAACGTTTTTTAAAGTTGTGTTGTGGACCTGACGTTTGGTTGCGGTATTGGTCCAAATGGAGGACGACCTTGGTTACAAAACAAAACCGGCTCTGTCCAGCAGCTGTTTTTCCACCAGTCCTGCTGGGAAAGTTTCACCAGCTCACAATGAATCCAAGGAGAAGTTAGTTAGTAAGTGAAAGATGAAGTGAAACCCACATTTGTGTATCTTCCCCATCAGTCACATCCTCACGCTCTCCTCCATCAGGCTCTTGTAACGGCTCCAAACCATTTTCAGCATTTTCAGATTTAGCCTTTCTGAGCTCATCCTCTGTAACAGCTGAAATTCTTGGTGGGTTCGCAGATTTATGTTTTTCTTTTCGTCTGAATTAGTTTTCAGTCCCACTTGTTTAATTTCCTCCTTGTCCTTCACCAGGTTACAACGGGCTAACAAATCTCTTTCATGGCTGACTAACTCTGAAAGACTCACTATAAATGGAGTTGGAAAACAATTTCTAGCCTCGAAACATTAGGCCAATAAACAACCCATAATTCAGTCTGTGTTGGCCTGGTTCTCTCTGCATTCAAAGGGGGATGTGAGGACATAATTGTCTAATCCTTTAATATAAGACTACCTCAACTTTTCCAAACCCAATTTCCAGAGAAAAATATTGAAAAATAGCTACATTTTCTTTCAGATATTGATCTTTCACTGTGTTTCTTCTGGCACAAGGAACTCTCACTGTACTAATTTGTTTTTACAACACCATTGGTCAAACCCTTGTCAAGGGAATCTCATCCTTTTCTGATTTGTAACGGCTATAATTGATTTTGGGTAAGAACTTCAAAGACCGACTCCTGCCTCGGATCCTTATTGGCAGAGTTAAGCTCCTCTGCAGAGCTGTGCACCTACATGCACATGATGCTCAGTGAACTGACTTCAGTGAAATTAAGCCTGTTCATATGTATTCTCGGATGATCAGTACAAGTGCTGGCAATGCTACGGGATTAGCATTAGTAGTGTTACTCACAGTGCGATCTCATTAAGCTTTATTTAAACAACATTAGCTTTAATCCGTCTGTATGAACTCAGTAATTGATTTTAATGACACCTCTGATGAGATGTGAAGTCGGACTACAGCTGAGGACCCCAACGAGACGAGATGAAGCACGACGACGAGAAAAACACACGTCATGAATACAATTTTTTCAAATCTGTCTCACTGTCTCTCTTTCTGTCTGAGTTTAACTGCTATATTGCAGGTTAATCTGGCTCTAAGCCTGGAGGAAGCAGTGTGTGTGTGTGTGTGTGTGTCTGAGTCAGAGTGAATGAATGGATTACTGGTCATTCATCCATGTAATGTCTCTGTTCACATGCCACTCAAACGCACAAAGACACACACATACTGTATGTTCTCAACTTTCTTAGATGTCCTGGTGAAAACACACACACACACACACACACACACACAGAGATAATCACTGTTATGTCAAGCTGAAGATTTAATTAATTTAATTATTTCCTTTAAAGAGACATGTGACGGCAGAAACGAGGTCAGTTATGTGAAACAAGGTCCCTCCTCAGACTTTTATCCTCGGAGTCCACTCATGTTTGTTTTCGGGGGGTGAAACGAGGTCTCGTCTCTCCTCCTCTTGGGGTGAAATAAAATCTTACTTCAGGGACCTGGTATGGTTCAAATGAAAGGTGCCTTAAGGCTGCGCAACAGCAACGATTGTGTAAGTAAAAAAACGTGTCCAACTGCACAGTGTCCATCTGAGGCGTCACATTGTGCAATCGAAGTCTGTTGTGTAAACAGCAAAAAAAAAAAAAAAAAAAAAAGCAGAGACACACCATCAGCTCTTGTCATCAAGCTGCGCCGCTCTTTTGTTTTGAAAATTTAAAACTTTATTCAAAATTGCATCACTTTGTATATTATATTCTGATTGGCCGGTAGTCTGTGATAGTTTGCTTCATCATCGAGGACGATTGTTTCTATTCCAAGACGTTTTGACGTTTCTCTCCTGACTGTCAGCTTACGTCTCATGCACAGTGTGAAGGTGCCTTTACTGTGGATGAACCAGACTGATCCAGCAGTTTATCTGCAGCGTAATGTGACCTGATTAGGAAGCTCAGTGATGAGCCAGACACTAAATACAGTTTCTTTACCATTGTCAATACAGAAAGTTAATCCGTTCCAGTTATTCGGTGCTGACTCTCATGTTTCCTTATGTAAAAATGGTTCCAATAACCTCCAGGCGTTGAGGTACGCAGATTATAAATCAAATCAAGCACAACATGTATCCAAATTCAGGGGCCACAGCCTTCGCAAGCAGCGTTTGAAGAGCTCCTTCAAATGTGTCCTTTTCCTGGGCAACAAATACTCCCACAGGTGGATCTTTCATGATTATAAATGTGAGTATTGGGTTTCAAATGGTACAGCTGTTAAATCCAAGGGCCTCAAACCCTCGGGTTTTTGTGGAAAAGGTTATGTGATGTCATGGTTGCTAAGTGACAGAGGCTGCACATCGTGATGCAATGGTAAGGGCGGGAACAGCCGCTGACGCTCAGCGAAAATCCTCTGTAAACCAAACCATCTCATTTCGGTTCAGCCTTCACAGCTGTATCTATAATCTATAAATCACACAGCAGCGAAATCCGTTTCACGACCAAATCCAATAGGTTCACGCGCCACCGAGTTAAAACTATCCAGAACGTGACGAGCTTAAAGTTACAGGTAGGTTCGACTGTTCATTATCGCTTTAAGACAGGAAGCAGCTTCTGTCAAAGGCACAACCACATACAGGCGACAATCCTTGGTGGCACCACACGCTCCCTTCACTGCTCAGTGCTGAGGAAGACACACTGGGATTCAAACCCACAGGAACGAGCAGCCATTGATGCCAAACAGTGAACAAGATAAAATGATGGGTTAACTTTGTATTTCAGGGGAGAACTTGGGTCTTCGTCGCTTTGTGGAACCAGCGTTTATCAAGCTCAAGCTTCAGCCATGATGCCACTTGGGGCAAGGACAGTCTAAATCTCCCAGCATGCCTCAGCCTGGGTGAGGAGCTGCTGCGCTTTCTCCTGCTTGCGCCACGACACCGGCCAGAGCGACACAAACGACCTCTGCCTCGTTACGTCTGTTATTCCAATAAAATAAGAAAATAGCGATTTATGGTCGTCCTGGTTGCCTAGCAACAGCAGCTATCGACAGACAGCTGGCGTCAGCTGTCTGATAAACACTCAGACGCGGCGCTCTGATTGCATGTGTGTGGGTATGAGTGCGTGCGTGTTTCACTTCCTGTTTCCGTCTGATAATTTAGGATCCTATTTATAAACAGCTGATTAGCATAACATTGAGCAGCCGAGCCGCCTGCACTTTCCTGTGTGTGTGTGTGTGTGTGTGTGTGTGTGTGTGTGTGTGCGTGTGTGTGTGTGTTCTCAGACTTCAGCCTGGCAGATGATGAGCACTTGTATATGATCGTGACTGTTGCTCCGTCTCCTATAGACAGAAAATTCAAACAGGGCAACTTTGCTTTTGCAGTGCAAGTTTAACTGGTGTTAACAGAGTCGAAATGTTCCTTTCCTGATCGAGCTGCTCGCCCAATTTTACCTTCAGGACGGGAGCTGGCCCTGTTGATATTCCGTGTGCGCGTGTAAGCACAGGAACCAGTAATAAAAAAAAGATCAAATGGCATCCTGTGAGTGGGGAATGAGTTAATAAACCCACTGATATGAAGTTCTCTCTGCACAGCTCACAGTCCATGTTGCTTTGGTCTCTCCGTCCACAATCTCTTCCAAATTTGTCATCTTTCCTCACTTTCTTTGTCTTTTCTGCACAAAACGCAGCCTAAATTTGCAGGGCAAAGTGTTTTGGGGCCATATCTGTTTCTATTTTGGTACAAAAACAAACTAAAAATCATGTTTCTGCAGAATCATCGTGGCTTATTGTAATGCATTCGTGAACAACCACAGTCCACCTGTTATCCACTGTCCTCTTCTAACTTAAGACTGAATAAATCAGAGTCTGCTGGTTGAAATATATTCATGTATGGAGTCATGGTTCAGAAATATTTAAAGGTCCCATACAGTCTAAAGGTAAATGCCCATGTCTTTTTGATTATAAATCAGGTGCTCAGTTCACAGAGAAACGCTCACAGCCTGTAATCAGAGACTTGAGGCTTAAAACCAGCCGTTCAGGACTTCTGTAACTTTGTGATGTCACACGTCTCGGCCATGTCCCAATCAGAGCCAATCAGATCCTCTCTTCTGACTGGTTAACCCACCAATTGTTACTAGGGCTCAGAGCTCAGCCTGAGAGAGGAGATGTAAAACTACACTGAGATGGTTTTTGGTTCTTAAAACCACAAATATATCTTCAACACTTCAAAATAAAACACAGGAAGTGTAAAATACGGGACCTTTAAAGTCACAAAGCAGCTGAATGCAGACTTGATCAAACAGATCATCAATCATCATACAATTGACAGTTGATTGACTGATGCGTCCGAGGCTCACACGTGTCCTTTCTCATCACCGAGTCTGACAAGAGTCCACGAGAGACTGAGTCCGGGTCTGTAAAGGAAATGTTGGAGGAATGGAAGAGCAAAAAAGGTTTGTGAGATAATGTCAGAAACACGCAGAGTGATTTATGATTGGCTAATTAACAGATTGGTATCAATATCGGCAAATGCTCAATAATGTGAAATTGGTTTTAGAAATGAAGGCGGGGAACTGAGCCATCTTTAATTTCCTCTGTCGTGAAGTCAGACATTCAGCTGAGAGAGAGAGAGAGAGAGAGAGAGAGAGAGACTCTGTCTGCTCAGCTTATATTTTATTATTATTATTATCTTTTTTATTATTGTGGACAAAAATCATTAATTTCGCTCCCGTATGTGGATCGTTCTCTCAAAATAAAGTCCTCTCCCTCGGGGACGCCTACAAAGCAAACAAGGCCGATCAAAGCTCCTCGCTGTGGCTGAGCCCGTGGTGTGAGGTGTAATGATCTGGATACAGACTCAAAAACTCTAGTTCCAGTTTTTACGCCTCCGAAAGGAGAGAAGCTGCTGTGGAGGCAGCGATTCAGTCTTTATCCAGCAAAACTACATGAAGCTGCCGACTTTAGTTTATATATAATAACGGCGCTCTCTCATTGTCATTGTTGGTACTTTTTAGTGGCCAAAGAGTCGATGAAGAGGGTTGCATTGCACTGTTTGTATATGATGACAATTAAGGATCAGTCATTAAGAAGATCAAGATACAGTTTATTAAACTTCCACCTCTGAACCTCTCTGTTCTCCAACACAATTCATCCTCAGTCTCCGACACACACACACACACATTTTCTTAAATCATGTCACTTGACGATGTTTCATTTACAACCACATAAATTTAATACACTGAAGAAGTGGAAGTCGTTTTGTATCTGTACATCTTACTGGACCAATAGATTGAATTGGCAACTTTTTTCATAATAAATAAACAGTTTGACATATTTTTAAGCCAAAAGAGAAAACATTTGCTTCTTTTTTTGTTGATTTCTATCTTAGTAAATTGAATATTTTGGGGTTTCAAACTGTGTTTGAACATTTTCATCCACTGGTGATGAAACGTGTCACTTTCAGCCCGACGTTCGGTCACATGACACTAAATCAGGCCAAAACTACAGCAGCATGAGCCTCGGTGACTTTTACTGTGGAGATTTAACAGGAGGTTCTGGACCTTTGATGTGATCAGAGCCCAAACAGTGAAATATTCACGTTGAATTGGTTTAAAATAAATGAATTAACTTCAGCAGCTCAGAGTGATAACTGCCTGTTTCTAACTTCAGTGCTCTCGGGGAGTCACACTTGACTCCACCTTCAGTGAATCAGACGCCTCATTGTTTGACATGATGATGAGTCAACTGGAGGATTTCCATGTCCATCTGCTGGAAAGGATCCAGCCGACAGTCATCTAATATGATGGGAACGATGAGGAGGAGGAGATCATACACACACACACACACACACACACACACACACACACACACACACACAGACTTCATGGTGTCTCACAGAGCAAGAGAGCTTAGTGTGTGTTTGATTTAATAAACTACCTTGGCAGGATTGTTCATAATAAAGTTATTGAACTGAATTACAGAGAGAGAGAGAGAGAGAGAGAGAGAGAGAGAGAGAGAGAGAGAGAGAGAGACAGGGTGTGTCCCCCTCCAGCACTACTGCATACACCATGTGTGTGTGTGTGTGTGTGTGTGTGTGTGTGTGTGTAGTCTATATAACATGTCACCAATATGTCACCACTTTCCTAAACTAATTAAATGTATTTTATTATTTCTGCCACCGTCTGACACACACACAACCATCAGTCACTATATCACTGTGTTTAGTCCATTTTCCATCATTGACCCCTGATTAGCAGTGTCAGTATCCAACACACACGCACACACACACACACACAGAGACACACAACACGTGACTGTAAACACAGCTTTCACCCACGAGCCCATGGTTACAAACAATTAGTCACTTAATCCATAAGTCAATCAATAAAATGAATCAATGAGCCGGATTCAGTCTCTTATAAAGTGAAAGTTAGAGCAGAAACTTACACATTAATCAGACAAATCCACAAATCCTCATATTTACAGATCTGGAACTAGACGTTGATCTTTGTGTTAAATATGTTTGTTAGTGGCTGATGAAAAAAGAAAAAACCTCCTGACTCCAGCTGCTGCTTCTCCACCTCAACATCTGCAGCTCCAAGACCAAGTGAAAGGTTAAATGACTTAATAGATGGATCAATGATGAAAGGAATTGACAGCTGCAGCCCCCAGTTTACCACACAGACACACACACACACACACACACACACACACACAGACACACACACACACACACACACACACACACACAGACACACACACCTTCATTATTACATCCTGCACACAACCACACTTTCTCTCACCTCCTCAGTTTGGATCAGTTTAGTCACAATAATCTGTTTTCTTTCTAAACACACACACACACACACACACACACACACACACAGCCCTTACACAACAACACAACCCGTCATTCAGCAGCATATTGAACAGAAATCTGCTCTGATTCTTCCTCTTTCCTTTGTAAGACACCATCAGCATCAGAGCCATGATCTCACACTACTACACACACACACACACACACACACGCACACGCACACAATTAGAGAGTAAATGCACGTCGGACCCCGGAGACAGAGGCAGGGACCGGACGGTTTGTCTTGTCTCTGTGAAGCAGCTCGCAGCGGATTTCCAGAGCTTTTCCTGCAGATTCCTGCCCGTGTTCCCTCGGTGTCGTTGGCCCCACCGTGATGCCTCCGAGGGCCACATTTCTGTCCCCCTCCCCGGGTCTTCCTACCTGTTTTGTAGAAGGCATCAGTGTCGGGGTCGCTGGGCGCCTCCTCGGCCGCTTCTGCAGGGTTCATACCGGAATCCGGTTCAATACAATCCACCGACAAAAGGAAAGACAGAAACGAAGCCCCTCCGCTACGGAAAACCCCCGCGTCCTTTCATTCCTTACATGTTCTCTGTCTCCTTCCCTCTCCCTCCATCCCCTTCTCTAGCTTTCTTTCTTTCTGTCGCCCTCTCGGTTTGTTTGGTGTTTCGGGGCTGGCTTCGTTTCTCTCTATTGTTCCCGGTCCAACCTCCCTCTGCTGCTGTCCGCCAGGGTCTCTCTACCTCCCTCCCTCCCTCTCCCCCCGTGCCTCCCCTCCCCTCCCTCTCTCCCTCTCTCTCTCTCTCTCTCTCTCTCTTTCTCTCTCTCTCTCTTTCTTTCTTGCTCGCTCTCCCTCTCAATTCATTGACCTTTATTGACAAGAAATCATGTTTGACAAAGCGAAAATAAATTATTACCAGCCAGAAACAACTTTTATTATTATTATTATTATTATTATTATTATTATTATTATTATTATTATTATTCTCAAAGGTTTTTATCTGATATCTTCTGTGCAAATTTGACATTTTGCCCTAATGGTGGCGCTTGAGTTCATCCTCTGGGGACCATGAATGTGCTTTACACTCACATTTTAAAGTACTTCAGTTGTCTTAGTCCATACTCTGCAGCCCTGGTCCTTAAGTCGGCCTGAAGCCCAAAGACCTCTAGTATAGTCTGGTCCATTGTCCAATAAGTGTTTCTAAGCCAAAGGAGAAAAGGTTTGCTTCTTTTTTGTTGCTTTCTATTTTAGTAAAATGAATATTTTGGGGGTTTTAAACTGCTGTTTGGATAAAATAAGACACGTGTGTTTGAACATTTTCATCCACTGATGATAAAACGTGTCACTTTCAGTCACATGACACTAAATCAGGCCAAAACTACAGCAGCATGAGCCTCGGTGACTTTTACTGTGGAGATTTAACAGGAGTTTCTGGACCTTTGATGTGATCAGAGCCCAAACAGTGAAATATTCACGTTGAGCTGATTTAAAATAAGTGAATTAACTTCAGCAGCTCAGAGTGATAACTGCCTGTTTCTAACTTCCTCTAGTATAGTCTGGTCTATTGCCCAAAAAGTGCTGAAACAACCCCCCGCCCTCCGCCCTCCCTCCATAACTCAGCACAGGATAAGCGGGTCATGATGTGTGTCTGTTGAGTCTCTCCAGGTTTCTTGATCAAGGTCCAGCCAGTGCTTGGAAGGACATGCACGTCCATGTTTTAACTGTAATGCTTCTTCTTCTTCTTCTTCTTCTGTCGACCCTTCACCTAAGATATCGGCCGAGTCCCTCCTCTGTGGCCCCAGGATGTACACGGCAGAAAAATGAAACTGGATCAACAAAGTGGAACAAACTCTGTAAATGGAAGAAAATGTGGAAAATATAAACACATTCTTCTTTTCATAGATTTCATTGTGCATCATTCAATAGTCATGTTAATTTGTCTCGGCGCCGTCCAGATGCTTCTACAGCTCTCAGCCAAGTGGCTGTGATATTTGTTGTATATATTTACAGTCTCCTGAGATTTTAATTCCACATTATGGGCTTCAGTATCCTTGCACGGTTCTTTGTTCCTCGACAAGGATCTCCAGTCTCCTTTGTTTACGATGCTGATGATCCTCTCTCTTCGTCCTTTGTGACGGCTTCAGGAGAAAAAACAGAAAACAAACAAAACGCAAAGACGTGAAAAGAATCCCAGGTAGAGTGACTTGGATTTTCCAATTTAAGAGTTAAAGCTGAAATGTTGCCAGTTTAGAATAAATGAAAACTAATTAGGCTGATTCACAACCATTTATGTGGATAAAGCGTTTGTACGAATGTATGAAAATCTGGCACTTCAGCCAAACCAAAAGATGCTCTCAGGATAGTCGTAGAAAATGATTTTCCCTCCGATTACATCTTGTCAAGTGGCTTTTGAAGTGGTTCATCCCCTTGGACCACAAGCTTCCTACTTATCTTTAACCTTGCTGATATGACACTGACTTGGACGGCGCTTGGCTGGCAGTCACACACATGCAACATACTGGAATTTATGTTTTCCTGTTTTAAAATACGGTAGAAGTTTGACCTGCACGTTCACTGCTGCAGCCTGCCAGTTCTTATCCAGATGGTTTAACTCCCTCCCTTTCTTTCCTCGTTGGACCATGATGAGGAGTAGTTTCGTTAGTTCGTCCTTTAAGAGCAATGCAATCAATACATTACATCCACAAAACAGAGGTTTAACCACCAAACTTTGCAGCTCCACTTCGCTTGTTCTTGGAAATTGTTTTGGTTTTCTGCACCTTTACCATTTTGGTGCAACCTAGACATTCTTGTTAACTCTGCTTTAGCCGCAGCTGAGAGACATTCTCAGGATAAAAGCTTCAATAACTCAACTTTATACAACCTGCCTAATGCCAAAGAGAAGATAAACAAGTAAAGACCAAACCAGAGCCAAACAAAGGAATGAAGGCTGGTGGATGTTTCTGAGGTAGCTAATCTGTAATCAAACCTGTAAGGCTGAAATATGTGAGTCTGTTTGTTTGTTCTGTCTCCCACATAGAAGAAACAGCCACAAATGGCAATAATTCGTCCTGCAGTTGAGTTTGACATCACTATTCTGCTCTTTCTACCTGTTCATTCCAGCTGTGTTTCAGTTCAGGTCATGTATGTGGTATATTAAATCACATTTATGACATAAAGTCTTGCCTGCTCCTCTCCTCCTGCTCCAGCTTTAGTGCCAGCCGGGAGGAGGCCGCCTGGATGTTGGCCTTTGTCCAGAGGTAACCATGTTTTACATCCCCCCCTTCACTCCCACTCACCCTCCTCCTCTGGTCTTCCTGCCAGTCTGAGC
Source organism: Rachycentron canadum (assembly GCA_038496675.1). Taxonomy (NCBI): domain Eukaryota; kingdom Metazoa; phylum Chordata; class Actinopteri; order Carangiformes; family Rachycentridae; genus Rachycentron; species Rachycentron canadum. The sequence goes on from CM076658.1 coordinate 3,262,289, forward strand.
CTCTCCTCCCCTCTCCTCACACATCACCTCATCAGCATGGAAGCCATGTGCAAGGCTGTTCCAGGGTCTGCACCCTCTTGCTGTCTGCTACTGCCACCTAGTGGCTGATATTTCACATGACAGCTTCTTGCATAATGTTATTGTTATAGGATTTGAAGCCCCCAAAGGCCCCATTAAAGCCTTGCTCAAGTCACTTTTAATGGATCATTGCAGCCTGTTCCAGACTGTAGACTGAATTACCCCTTTCTTTCTGGTCTTCAATCATCAGGTTCTTGCACTAGTGTCTAACACCCCCCCCACCCCACCACCCCACCCCACTATGTTTTATCTCATCCTCTTATTGTATTTGGACAGAAGTCTTTTTCTTTTTCTTTTTTTTTTCAGATTCAAAGGGAGGTGACATTGGAAGGGAAATTATTTTCCCCCACACTCTGGCAGCTATCTTGCCTCTCTTTTATTGCTGCTGCCCTCTGGTGCCCCTTGTCTTCAGTTCTTGGCCCAATCCCTGCATATTAAAAGGCCAAAAAAAGCAAACACAAAGAAAACTCTCCTAAAGCCTTCACTGAACGGGCCCGACAAGCGTAGAAAAGCTGCGATGAGCTGTATATTGTTTTAGGCATCACACACCGGAAACTGTACGGATACATTAAAATATATTCTTCAACAGAAGGAAGGTGAATTAGATTTTTGCTTCTCAATCCAACCAAGCAAAACTTCCCCTATATTATTGTTATTATTATGTTATCATGCTATAGACCCCCCCCACACACATACACACACACACACACACACACACACACACACACGTGCACACACACACACTCTCAAAACCACTTTGAAGTGGTGCAGTACCCAAAGTGAACAACAGGGGGTGACTCAGACCATTGATTCCATCTCTTTTAATTTGTTTTCATATTTAACTGTGGAAATGTCACATTCCCATGACAATTTAAAAGTGTTATTGATAAACAAAGCTCAAAGTGTGTTTATAATGAAGAATTATTACGCATAATTATATTAAGACCGGTGAACATGGGACAACACAAACTATGAGGTACAGTGTTTTGTTTTGTTTTGTTTTGTTTGTCTGCACAAGCAGCCACATTCTTGTGTTACTATATTAATGAGGACACGTCATTGACATAGTGCATTCCCCAACCGTCATAACCTTAAGCCTCAGACCAAGTCTTAACCTTCAAACAGCCATTTAAACTTTTGGAGTCCCCACAAAGCCGTTAGACCCCACAAGTGCAGTGGGACCTGGTTTTTGGAATATAATAAAATAAACTAACACATTCACACAATTATTAATCTATTCAAGATTTATTATTATTAATTATTCTCTAAATTTCTGTTTCGGACAGAAATTCTGTTAACGCAGATTGTGCCATTTGCAGATGCAGATACAAGTTAGGATAATGTGTGTGGACATAAACTTAAGCTTTCAGAAATGATATGAAGTCAGTGAACTTATTTCACCCATGAGGTATCGAGGCAACGGAGCCAAAAGGCTTCACAGTCTAAAGGTCTTCTTCCATTAGGTGGTTTGGTCAAAACATGTTTTTCAGTGTTTCTTTATCCTTGTACTTGAGGGCACCAACCGAGCTGTGGTGCCCCCTCACAGGTGTTTCCTGTTACTCACCTGATTGAACCCCTCTGCTGGACCGTGCGGTCGACATCTTCAGTCCTCGGTCTCCAGTTCGGTTTGTTGCACCTGTGTCGTGAGCTCATGTATTTCCCGGCACAGCTTCAACCGCAGCGGTAAGTGAAAACACCTGTGGGGGAGTGAAGGATTTCTCAGAGCACCGACGCTCTACCAGGCCAATGTCATGACATCTTCAACATACGGCCACTTTATTAGGTACACCTGTTCAACTGCTCTTTAACGCAAATATCCAATCAGCCAATCACGTGCCAGCAGCTCAACGTCAACATCTGCAGAAGTTCAGACTGAGCATCAGAAAAGGGGAAGAAAGGCGGTTTAAGAGACTCTGAATGTGCCATGGTTGTTGGTGCCAGACGAGCTGGTTGGAGTATTTCATAAACTGCTGATCTACTGGGATTTTCACGCTCAACCATCTCTGGGGTTCACAGAGAAAAAGAGAGAAACAGAGAAAAAGAGAAACTATCCAGTGGGTAGGAATCCTCTGGGCGTAAATAATGATGCCTTGTTGATGCCAGAGGTCAATGGCCAGACTGGTTTGAGCTGAGAGACAGGCAACAGTAACTCAAACAACCACTCGTACTCCGCCCAAGGTTTACAGAAGAGCAGGTCGAACGTCGAACCTTGAAGCAGGCGGGCCACAGCAGCAGAAGACCACACCGGGTGCCACTTCCTGTCGGGTAAGAACAGGAAACTGAGACTGCAATTCACACGGGCTCAACAAATTTGGGCAGGCTGCTGGTGGTGGTGTGACGGCGTAATGCTGAGGGGGGTATTTTCTTGGCACACTTGACACTGGGTCCCCTCTTACCCATTGAGCGTCAGCCTCAGTATTGTTGCTGACCATGTCCATCCCTTCGTGACCACAATGCACCCGTCTTCTGATGGACAACACGAATGTCACCGAGCTCAAATCATCTCAAACCGCCCTCATGAACATGACAATGAGTTCACTGGACTCAAATGTCCTCCACCTTTGGGATGTAGTGGAACGGGAGATTTGACAAAGTTAACCACGTTGTTGTAACCATGGCAACAGAGATCGTCTGATGTTGAGTACTTATTTTAACCCTGTTCACCATCTTTTGTGATTAGTCATGACCATTACTACAGTAACCATGGCAACAGAGGTAGGATCGCTTGTTTTCAATTTGTCCGTGTGTCTACTATTGTAACCATGACAACTAAGGTCTTGCACAGCCGCCACCATAGGGGCGCTGTTTCAAGAGAAATGTTGCATAAAATTAATATATATGAATATAACATACCACAATGTAAAAATACTCCATTATATCCGTAAGCCAGTCATTTTCAATTAAGTTTTATTAATTTTATTATTGTTGTTATTATAACAACTATCATTATCATTTTATTGTTATTGTGAAGTGATTTGTTGTCTTTGTCTTTTTACCTGAGCTGCTCAACAAATAAAAATAAATAAAAGTATATCTATCCATCTATTACAAGTAGTTTTGCATTTAGTCTAAAATTAAGAATAATTAGCAGCAAAATGTTCTCAAACTGTACAGAACATCGTCCCATAGCATGTTGTCGTATTAGCTGTGTGAGGTGGAGCTAGTAGGTATAGGCTACTAATCTACCATCAGATAAGTTTAAATGGAACATCACAAACATCTGGATTGTGAAGGGGGGCCTTTACTGTATATGCCTTTTTTGATATGAAAAAAAAAAGGTTAAACATGTAACAACATGCCTATAAAAAGTAGACAGTAACCACATGAAATGGAAAAGTACTACTAAAGTACAATCAGCTCACAGTAACACTGGAGGAAATGCACTTTCTTTTCTTTTTTCTTTCCAAGGCTCTTGTGTAAAAGACGTCTTGTCCACAAGTTCAGCAGCAACTGTCCACACTCCCTTTTTTTTAATTAAGACATGCATTAATGTGTTCGGTTTCCTTTCTGCCTCTGTGGAAGCTCTTTTCTTCTGTTTGATGTCCCATGAAAACCACAGCGTGGCCATGACAGGCTCAGAGGGGGGAGGCAGATGCAGTGGGGTGATGATTCACTTGTCCCGGGCAGCAGTTTCCTCTCCCCGCACTTCAGAGAGACTCTAATTGGCTAGTTATTATCTAAATATGTCTGCAGTCGGTTGTAGCCGACGCGCCCTGACGAATCTCCACACTGAACATCGTATCTGTGACACTGCCCCTTTGGGCACATTTACTCCCATTGTTCTTTCTTTTCCCTCGTTAGATCAGAATGACTCAATGTGTGTCTTTGCTTATACAAGGAGCCCTCCAGTGCCTCCAAACCCCCACCTCCCCTCCAACCACCACTCAACCTCACCCTGGAAATATCCTCCTTTACCCTCAGGGGACTCAAAGTGACATCTCCACTGCATCTTCCTGACATTCGTCTCAAAACCTCCCCATTTATTTGCGCTATTATTGGCTTTAACTTGAAAAATAATAATGTATGGCTGTATGGAATAGAAGTCTTGGGTAACTAATAATAGGATTATACTGTACGGGCACATCCCTCTGCCTTCTCACCCTTCCATTAACAACAGCTTGAGGCTTCATGGGAATCAAGTCGGCCTCAGGGTGATCAGCGATTCGCCATATTTATATCCAAAGGGCCAGAGATGAAAATAGCACCGCATTCAAAGAAAACAAAGCTTCACTCGTTTTCAGCGTCACTGATTTTCTGCTCCGATTTAAGACGATAGCAGCATCATCGTCGTCATCATCATCATCGTCGTCATCCAGCTTTTCTGCTGCAGCCTGGGGAGATTTCAGTGAACTGAGGGGTTGGAGGTAAGTGATCCAGTAATTTGACTATTCACGACAGATGAGTTTGGTTGAGACAAACCTGCGGCAGCAGCTGAGTCTTGGATGTAAAATGCTGGATTTTTTTTCACCATTCACTGAATTTACTTTAATGGAAAAAAAGTCTGACACATGTATCATATGACGTATGTGTAAGTCTATAATTAGGTGCGTTTGACTGTGACTTTAAAAAAAAAATATTTAAAAGAAAAATAAATAAAGTGGACTGTTTAGCCCTGGTGGCAGTTTGATATCAGAACAACAGGAAGTAGTTCAGATTTTTTAAATCTCTATAATAATTAAATAATAGAAGGAAAAATGTGACATTTGTTGTTAATTAAATTAGACAAATACTTAAAGTACTGCTCAATCTCATATTATTGAACCATTTAAATCACATGTAATCCTCCTTAAAACAGTGTTGTTGCCTGTTAAGAGGGATAACAGTGGCTTTAATTGCTGGTGTTTTAAGTGTAAAACTTTGAGCCTCAGCTCTAATATTTACCTCTAATCTGCTGCAACATGAAGCGAAAAAGTATTTGGGTGCAATAAAGTGCATCAATGAATCCATCCTCATTTACTCACATTGCCACTGTTGCTTTCTGCTGATCACTCTGAATAGTAGGCAGCATCAGTAACTTTAGTCTGACACCATCGACAGAGGCTGCAGGGACGGAAGAGGCTGACGCAGCGTAATACTTTTATTTTTAGAGACAACACTTGAATCTTGTTTTTCAGATATTTGATTCCTGAGGTGAACTAGACAGGTCGGGAGCAGGGCCAGACCTCTAACCATCCTCCAGGGCCTGTAACTGGTTTACCCATCCTCATCCGTTTATCTCCCATCTGTGCCTTTGCCTGTCTCCATCCATCCTCTCTTCCCTCCTTCAATTCCCTTTTATACCCCCGCCCTCCCCCCCACACACACATCCATCCCTCCTCATCACATCCAATCCTTCCCCAATGCCTTTAAACTTTTAACCTCGCTAGGGACTTTCATTCTGGCGTTCTCTCTATTCGAAACAATGTCTCTGCAACGCATATTTAAAGGTCCTATGTCACTGTGGACCAGCAGCCACGGCGTCGGTTCAGCTTACAGTTAATTATGTAGACTCCTCAGAGTTCATGTGGTAATGATTTATTGATGTTAAAATGCTACACATATAGCACCTTTACATGTCAGGGGTCCACAGGAAGGAGTCGTCGCCCCTGTCCCCGTCTTACCATCCAAGTGAATACAAAACTGGAGGACTCGGACAGAGGGAGACTCATCAGTGGTCAGTTATGTGCTTGCAAGATGTTTGTGTTTTGTTTTTTTTCTCCCACTGTGATTGAAGAAATCCTTTTTATTTCAAAAGGAAGAAAATAATACATTTGAAACAAGCAGTCGAAGGACACAGGTCAAACCTGCAAACATCTACACCTTGTCCTGTTAGCATGTTAACGTGGCTAAGCAAAAAAAAAAAAAATTAAACTCCAACATTAGAGGCTATTTAACAAAGTCTCAGTAGTATGGCACCGTTTTCAGGCCGTCAGAGTCCAGTGTTTTGTGATGAGACTATTTACAATTTTAAAAAACCAACAAAACAACAACAAAAAAAAAAAGAATCAACAAAGGAGTTCGATAATGTGTTTTTAAAAATAGTGCTTGAAACGAGTGACTTGACGTAAAACTATGTACATACCTGTATTTGTCAAAGCTTGTTTGCCTTGTTTACATATACACACATCTTTTTTTTTTCACATTGTTAATAAGTCACATCAGTCATATTAAATATAGCAAACATTTCTGCCGTAGAAAAAAAAGAAAGGGAGCGAAACAAAGTCAATTCGAATGACATGTAACCACGTGTGTATCACATTGCAACATAAAACATACAGCAATAATATTAATACCAACAGTAACGACATTATTTGAACAATTAAATGGAAATCTCTTTTCAGCATCTTTCTCTTGATGAAAAATTCTACTCTGCATCGTTTTTCCAGTCATTTCACTATGTACAAGAAACATTCAGAACTGTATCTGTCTCTTTTTAATACTCACATTTGGTTTTTCACTGTTTGTCATTCTGTAACGACCCCATCGACCTGAAGTTACTGACCTGATATTATCACCAAGTTTGCTACAGTTTAAAAGGAAAAGCCCGACATTTTTAGGGAAATATGTCTTTTGACTCAGGCGACAAAACAGGCGAGAAGAGCCGGCGTGGTCCTTTAAAGAAACGAGCCCTTAGGGCGTCTATTCGCAGGTTATGATGACCTCATTTTGTTTGGTTTTGTTGCCTGGCGACATCTAGTGGTCGCAGTAATTATGACAGGAGCGAAGGGAGAGCGACAAAGTCCAGATCAGGAGGAGATTGGGTGAGTGGCGTTCGATTCCCATGTGAAAGTGGCACTTTATGTTGTTTCTATTACCCGTGACCACATTGTAACAAAGGTGGCCACGCTGCCACTAGACTGTCCCATTTCTAAGGCTCCTTCACATACGGTCGACGAACGTCCAACCTATCCCAAGATTCATCGCCAATGGAAATGAAAACAACGTGGCAGCAAAAGACACCAACAGAGAGCGAAATGCAACTGTTATCCAGGGCCACACCTTTGTAGACTGCATCCTCTGAAGGAGTGGCCCCCTGCTGGTGTTGGGATACAGGTTAAGTGTTTATTATTGTAACAATAACAGAGGTTTCATGGGTCAGAAGCTGTTTCTTTGTGACTGTCTTCACTTCCTCTGACAAGATGTTTTCCTAAATGTCAGACTTTTCCTTTTAAAAACTCGGGGTTTGATTGTACTGTGGTGGTTTTGGGTCTGGATTCATCGTGTAAACAAAAAAAAAAGGAAAAAAAAAAAAAGAAAGAAAGAAAGAAAAGATTTAGCAGATTCCCTCAAGAGAGCGAGTGCGACCACAGCTTAGTGAGAGAACGACGATGGATTACATTTTCTATTTTTTTCTTTTCTTTTTTTTTTTTTTTTTGTAGTACAAGAAAATGTCTTACGCATCAACTTCAAAACAATCCAGGATGCTGCTTTACCTGCTGCAGGACGTGAATAAATACAGAAAACTAAAATTCTAATCGAGTCAGTTCAACTTTTAACAGAGACCAAAAGAAAAAAAAAAAGAAATAAGTCATCCAGAGGTCCAAGATCATCGACGTTATCAACAACAAAAAAAAAATTATTCAAGTGGAGGAAGATGAAAATGATGAAAACACTGACAATTGTACAGGAGTGTTTGTGCTTGTGAGGACATTAACCCGTCACCTGAAATGTTCCTCAACGTAAGAATAAACAACGCAAACTGGTTCATCTTTCATCAAGACAAACAAAATAAAATAAAAACAGGGTCTGTTGTTTTTACAACCCCAGCGTCCCTGACTACAGATCTGCATTAAGTGGCTGCTTGAAATAAAGTGCAGGATATTTCTAGCCATAATTTCCATATTCTATACTTTTTTTTTCAATCGTACACAGATTAATCTCGTTGTCGACGCGTGAAACTGTCCAACAAAGAAATCACTGAACACTGAAACATTACATTCTTGTTGCATGACAAAAAAAAACAAAACAAAACAAACAATGAGCGGTGCTGACGTCCTGTCGACTGCCGGTAACAAGAAAAACATAAAAAACCTGGAATGAAGTTACACTGACAGGGGATGAGTGTGTGTCTGTGTGTGTGTGTGTTGTGTGGCATGTTCAGATACAAAGCAAAGCCAGTTTTGGCCAAATTAGAATTTGAGTCTGATGAAAAGAACAAACTCAGACAGACAGAACTGTATTTGATGCTTGGTCACATTTTTCAGACTCTCACCCTCTCGGTTCTGTACATTCATGAAATCCAGTTCGTCTGCATCTGTCTGTATTTGCATCTCCAGGGCTGCAACAAACAACTAGATCTGTTATTGATTAATATCCTGGTTGTTTAGTCGATCAACTGATTAATACGTTTTTCTATAAAACGACCCAAAAATCAGCTGCTTTTTTTTTTTTTTTATTTAATATCACATGAGTCAAAGAAAAGCAGCTAATTCTGACACTGGAGACGTTGGAACCAGGAAATGTTTGTTATTTTTGCTTAAAAATGAATTTACCTGCTGATATTTACTGGGTTGTTTCCAGCTGTGGTGGCAAGTTGTTGCCTCGCCAATTACCCCCCACCATCCAAATGTTTTCTCTCTCTTACCTTTAGGGCGACACATTTAATTGAAGTATAATTGAAATTACAATAAGTGCAATATTCAAATTGCAGGAGCTGCAACTTTTTTGATAAATGCAGAATGTGTCACAACATTGTTGTGCTTTGTTGGCACTGTAACCGGTTCTCCAGACATAAGGGAACATGTATATCTGGTACCAACACACATCACACCGTCATGTTTATATTTTCTTTCGGTGGAAATGAAATGAAAAGACAATCGTTTCAACTGGAACCGCAACATTTTTTTTTTTTTTTTTTTTGCATATCGTGCCGCCCTGGTTACCGTTGCCTTTCATGGCACATCAGCATGAAATGTCGTGAGTGTGATGTTTTTTTTTTTTCTTTTATCTAAATGTGAATAATCAGTGCTGAAAACCCTGGAGCTTTAGCTGCCTCTGAGTCTAAACGCTGCTCTGCGTTGTATCTGAACACAGATCAATAAAACTCTATCACTTTAAATAAACTCAGCTGAGCACTCTCGACTGCATTATTGTAAACAAAGGACTCGTATGATAATATGACTTGAAATACAACACAATGACCCCCTCCCTCCCCCTCACACGATGAAAAAAAAAAAAAAAAATTAAAATCCAAATTCAAAAGGAAAGAGAAGAAGAAGATGTAGGCCTACGTTTGTTCAGCTTTGTTTGTTATGGTGTCTAGATGTATAAGGCTGCTCCAGTCATCGTGTGTTTCTGGCCATGAACAGTGTCCCGCTGCAGGACTGCTCCCGGCCGGACGGTCAGAGGTAGAAGCCCGTGGCTGGTGGGTCGGGGAGGGCAGACAGAGTCTCAGGGCCGGGCATCTGGACAGCAGGGGGCGCTGGTCCGTTCCCATTGGGCAGAGCGCAGCCTCCTGGGTAAGCGCTGTTCAGGATGCAGCCATTCTCCATCTGCACAGGGAGGAGGAGGTCATGGAAACAGACGGCAGGAAGTGACGTTATTAAACAAAGCTGTAAGTGTCAGTCAGAGTAGATTTAAACACTGTTTTAGTAGCTTTAAGGTGGGAACAGATCTTCAATGAAGCTGGAAGAAAGATTCAAACGTCTTTGCTCCTGGACTTGACAATAAAGCAACGTGGGTTTGATTAATGTGTGGCAACACGGTGAGGTTGTAATGACAGTCCCGGACATTTATTTTGAAAGGAAGAGGACTAACTTGTATAAAGAGTGAAAAATGTGGACGTGAGAGCTATTTTCCTTAAACATGTGAGAATATAGATATCGTATCATCTTTGAATGTAACCACATGAATGTGCTTGTGCATAAAAGCAAAAATTTGGCTGACGAACATCATCATCATCAGATTTTTTTATACGTTCAGATATTGCTATCTGTGTCAAGCTGAATTGCGAGTGTGAGGCACAGTCACATCTTTTAACTGTTATGTGAATCGTGCCAGGCCTTTGTGTTTAGGAGCATCTGATTCTTCTCGTCTGACCAACAAACCACAAATTAAAAGCTGTTCGATCCTGACCTCAGCTCATACACTCACTGATACTCTGAAGCCTGAATCCTCTGTTTGTTGAGCGCATATTTCAACTCAAAACTGTTCTGCCAGTTTGAGGTTGTTCAACATTTAAATGGCAGTGTGTGTAAACTCAGTTGTCAGTTTATTAGGAACATCTGGATAGATCTGATCCGGTCTAAAACAACAGTCCTGCAGTGATTCTTCCCTTCCCTTCAGTCTGTGCTGAGACAGTTTGACAGAGGTTTTGATGCAACTGTAAGATCATTTTAGAGGATTTTACTTCACTGACCCCGTTCAGCCGCATTGAACCGCTATCATTACTGCATGTTTTATATTTTCTAGCAGAGAAACGTGTAGAATTTGAAACTCTCTGTTTAAGAAACAGGCATGTTTTTGGAAACATCTTTAGCAGTCTTGCAAATCTTTAAGTAAAATTGTTTACATACTGAGAGCTGCTGACCCTTATGGCAAGAAACTACATTACATGTTGTACTGAACATTGACCACATCTCTTCTCATCTTGTCTGCAAACACAGAAAAACTGCAGCTCTGCCTTTTTTTATTGGTCACAAACAGAAGGGGAGCGAGCGAAAAACCAATCCTGCAAACACAACACGTCTTTTCCATTTTTGGATACTGAGTAAAGACCCTAAATAAACGAAACACAGATGTAGAGACAGTTTAGCTCTGAGCCTCTTCTTTAAGACGACCCTAATATGCTCATTTCCAGCTCTATAAATTTATTCTTGGACTCAACTAGAGCAGTTTTCCATGATCCACAGTTCAAATAAAGTCAAACTGCCTGTTATGCAGCAATATACAGCTAAGGCTTCCTTCTCTCTTCTGACTGGGCAAAGCCTGTTAATGAGCAGCAACTAAACTTGGGCCACGTTTAATATGGACACATACCTTGTAACATTATATATGTATATATATATAATAAGGAAAAGCAAAGTAGGTCCTCTTTCTGTTTCTGCTTTCTTCTATTCAGTGTTAGGGGTAGGATGATTGATCTGACTTGATTCAATTCTGATTTATTTAGAGGGTTAATGGAGTTTTTTTTGGCCATTTTATGCCTTTATATGATAGAAACAGCAGAGACAGACAGGAAATGCAGGTGAAAGACATGCAGCATGTTCCAGGAGTCGAACCGGTGAGTCAGAGCCCCTGTGGTTAACACCCTAACAACTCGGCCATCAGTTTTTTCAATTTGACGTAGTAAACATACTGAAAAACAACAGGCTTATGTAAGTTGAACCAGCATTTGTCTGAATATTTAACAGCCGCATCTTTTATGTCTGTTTTTTTTTTTTTTTTTTACAAGAATAAAAGATGTAAAATCATGTGGACAAGCTTCAAACTGTGGGAACACGAGGTGTTTTTGTGCACAAGCAGCAGAGGTCGGTGGGAGGTCGAGTCCCACTGCCCATTATCATAATGACCATCTGAGTTTGTCAGTGTTGGTTTTCTGAATGTTGTGGACATGTGGACATAGTGACAGGAAGGGGCTCATCTTAATTAGAAGGATCCGTTAATGGGGAGCATGAATTTACTCTACTAATTAAAGGTCACGGGTACCTGCCAATTAATACAATACAATCTGTATTAAATGTTGAGAGATTATCACTGGGAGGCTGTAGATGGACATTTCAGTATAACCATTGGAGGAAAGGTCAGAGTGTGTCTGAAGGGCCAGTCATCTACTGTGTGTCAGGAATATCGACGGCAAATGTCATAAGAACTCAACATTAATGTGTCATAATCTGCATAAATGGAAACTTTGAACTGTTGTTGTCGGTGCAGATCATCACAGCGACTTGAAGTCATCCTCTGGGGATCATGAAGGCTGGTACCAAACTGCACAACAACCCATTCAGAACCAAAGCAGAGCTGCAACTCATGATTATTAGTCTGTATTGTTTTTTCAATTCATCTATAAAGATCTGTGCAGGAACCCACTAATCACATTATCCTAGACTGTCTCATTTGTCCAACCATCAGTCCAAACGCCCAAAGTGTTCATTTTAATATAAAGTCAGACAGAGAAATGAAGTCAATTGTCCCTTTGAGAACCTGGAACGAACAAATATTTTACCCTTTTACTTGAGAAATGACTTGAGCATCAAAATAACTGCAGATGAGTTTTCTTTAGACCAGTTCCTTGACTAATGGTTGAAGCTCTTGACCAAATATGATGCCAATAATGCAACAAAGCTTTTTGAAACGTCTTGAGAAACGTTTCCTCGACAGCAGCTGAGAGCACGTGGGTGAAGTTGAAAGCTTGAAAGCAAACTCAAACTGTTTTGGCTCGCTCTCGATACCAAAACTACACGTGAGCGTGTCAGTGACCTCACCTTACTGTGGCTGGGATCATGAGGCACCTCCGAGGTCACCACGCCGTAATGGTCCAGCTGCCGACAGGGCTTGCCCACTCCCAGGATCTGCTCCAGGGAGGCGTTGGGGGGAGGGCACTGCGACAGGCTGGAGATGACCTGGGCCAGAGGAACCGAGATCTGCTCCTGCTGCCGTTTGTGGTTCATCCCCTGAAAGGATGAAACCATGGACTCGGCCCCGAGCTGTGGCCCACTCCGCCCGAGCAAACCACACCCACCGATGGTGTAATCTGCATTGTCAATGTCAGGCATACTGTAATCCATGCAAGAATCCAGTGAGGTGTTTGTAAGAGGTTTTTGGCTGTTATCAAGGCAGGGGTTGCTGCCCAGACTCTTGCTGAATCCGTAGTCCTTCCACTGGGATTTCCCAGCTGAATGCTCTCTGCTGGAGATGCCACACAGTCCGTTGAGGTTGGCCGCCTTCTGCTTGGCATGGCACTGCTGCGAAAGCTGGTTCTGCACCCTGGGTGGTGGCGGCGGCGGCTGCTGCTGCTGAAGGTAGCGTTGATGTGTTTGCTGCTGATGAAGCTTGCTATCCAGCTCTGAGGCCTTTCCATTGAAAATAGTCTGTTGTTTGTTAAAGTGTTCCAGTTGTATCCCTGCACTGGCTAGAATGCCTTGGGCTGTCCATTGTCCATTGGGAATAGATTGGTTTTGCCCCAGCAGCTCTCCGTTCACTATCGTGTTAGCCAAGTGGCCACTCTGTTGGCCCCAGTCATGAACCACTTTACCTGTTCGCGTGTTGAGGTGCTGCTGCATCTGCTGGGACAGCTGGACGATGGGAGCCTGCCCCACCAGGGGAGGCTTGTGGTGAGAAAACTGCATTTGCACGTTAGTTTCAGAGGCGGGGTTATTTTCAGGCAGTGAGACTGTTGTGGCTGTTGCTGAGGTCGTACAAGGAGGCGCCTGTCCTCCTCCTGCAGAATCAGTCTTTCCCTCTATGGAGTCGTAGATATATGAAAGGATCTCGTCATTCGTCAGCAGGTCGTCCAAAGTGGGCACGCGTTCGGGGTCCATCTCAACTCTGATCATCCGCTCATCCAGCAACAGCAGCTCCAGATCCTCAGCACTCAGGCCCAACCCCTCCAGAGCTCCAAACAGCTCGCCATTTGAACATCCCCCCTCGTCTGCATCCACAACCCCTTGGCTTTCCAAAGAGAGGGAATCAAGAGTGGCCAGCAGTGGGTCGAAGCTTGTGTTTGGCCCTGTGATGCCCAGACCCACCACACCATTGCTTGGCTCATCCCAGTTCCTGTGCAAGCTGGAGGGTGGTTCAGAGTCAGAGAAGCCCATCTGCTCTCCAAAGAAGCTGCTATGGAAGGACATTTTGGGCTCCAGGGCTGGCTGGCAAACATACACCGACTCATCCTGACTCATTAATGCCCCCAGGAGGGAGCCGGGGTCCAGACCATCCCTCACGAGCCTGTCAGTCCGGCTTTTCTTTGACTTACTGCCGTTTTTCTCGAGGCTTCCGTCTCTGAAGCCTGCAATCGGATGGTTGGACTGGTAGAGCAGCGCCTCACCTGTGGCATAGGTGAAGGGTAGATGCATGGAGCGCTTACGTAAGTGCTCTCCTCCCTCTTCATCCCTGTAATGACAGAAAACAAGATTATTATCTGGAGGCCTCACCTTGGCATTAACGTTTCTAGCTCGTGTTTGGTTTTTACCCACTTTCCTATTGACTGATGGCATCTTTTGTCATACATGTTTACAAATATAAACTATGCCTCTGTATTATAAGTGAAAGCAAGCTTCCTTCTTTGGATAAACTGTTCAAAACTTTGCATAAATGAAGGGAACATACAAGAGAGGCCTCTGGGTGGCGATGATGTAGTCTGGTTTGCCATTCTTATACACCAGCCTGGCATTGGCCTGGACCCATTTCCAGTGATTCTCCTTGGTCAGGAGCCTGAACACAGTCAGACCACTCTCCCCAGTCTTCATCACTACAAACATGGAACAAAATCAGTTATAATGAGTGAACTGTACAGGAAAATGAACACAAAACGCTGAAAACAGTTCGTTTTAGCAAATCACCAAAAACATTAGCAGTCATCCTGAGAAACGTTCATTGAAATCCAGAAAGGACAAATAATGGCAGGATGTTTGTGAATTTCAATGAAAATGCACAAAATCCCAGGCATGGAGATAATCCTGCTGGAACAATGTTAGATCCTGAGATGTAGTTGCCAAACTGTGAGTCACTATCTTGGGAATATCAATAAATAAGTGGTTTATCTTGGTTAAATCCCCCCTGAAACCAATGGTTATGATAGATGTTTATGGGGAATTTATGTAATTTATGGGACGGAGACATTCTCTTTAAAAAAAGATGGAACTTTTTGTACGACACTGGGAAAACTGGGATCTGATTTTCTTCAAATAATGAATTGAAAGTATTTTGAACGTAAAGTATATGTACGGGTATATATGTATACATACATATTTATTTTTGGATGAATGTGGATGAAAGTGTTTCAAACCCAACGCTATATTAGATGTTAAAAATATATATTAAGTAATGTTCTTCCACTGCTTTATATTAGAAATGACGGTTAAAAAAAGGTGAGTCATTGGATCATGGCAACTTGCACAAGATCATCTTGCCAAGCCTGATGTCAGAGCCCATAAACCTGCTTTTTTCATTTCAAGAAGAGTAAAAAGTAAATTGGTAACTGAGGCCACAAAACACAATATAATGGAAGAGATCAGATCAGAGAGCCTGCTTTGGAAAAAGGACACAATGCATGTGACGTAAAGTGTTAAAGACGACATGGATGACTGGTAAACCTGCAGTGGAAGAGAGCGGTCAGCAACAGATCTGATGTGTTTTGTGTGTCGGTGCTGTTGTGTGGATCATCTCTGATGTTTTGCACATGCAGTGGATTTGCAGGCCCTCTCCTCTCCTCTGGCAGCTCTGCAGCTTTGCTCAATCTGCTCCATAATCCAGCAGGATTACTTATGAAAGCTGTCTGAACTCTCTGACCAGGTTGGACGAGACCTCTTCAACTATTTATTTATTTTTTGTTTAACAGGACTGAATCTAAAATAGCAACGCGGGTCTGTCACATAAACATGTCTCCATTGTAAAACAGCTTCAGACCTCATAACGACCTTCTGTTTTGGGCCACGTTAACACTTTGTTGACATGCAGACAGCTTTATTGTGAAGGCAGCAGTATAGAAGATTATGGTTTTGTCCATGAAGTCATATAAAATCTACCAAACTGCTACTTGTGTGTCTGGACTTGGCATTTTGGCACAATGTGGTCCTCGATTCCTCTTGAAGCATCTTTTAATATCGTTGTGTTTTTTTTTTATAGTGTTCTTAAATGGTTTTAATGTTATTCTGCATCTCTCCTCTGTCGTTTCCTGTTAGCTCTTAACAGTCTCATAAAAATTAAAATACCGCCCAAATTGAACCGGGACGTGCCAGCGAGGATATAGACTGAACAGAACAAGTGAAGAGACATTTTCCTGGCAAAGTCTGTCTAGATTTGTGTTGATGGTGGTTTTTCTGTGCTGGGTTTTGTGCATTGAAACTTACTTCTGACGTGGTTCTCTGCACAGTACAACATATCAGCTGCGTGGATGAACTGGTAGCCGGATCCTCGTACTCTCAGCTCAGCCTCTGTGTACCCCAGAACTATCTTCCCCCTGCGCACAAAGGACCATTCATTGCATATGTTTGTATAGAAGACTCACATGGCCACACGTGGCATATGGAGTGTGCATGTGCGTGTCTGTTTTGTTACTTTGCATCGCAGGCCAAGGGTGTGAAGTCCAGCTTGTGTTTGGTTCTGAAGATCATGTTCTTGGTCCTGATCTCCAGGATGGATGGAGGCTGCAGAGGGGTGGCGATGGTGAAGAGGGCGAGCTGTGGCGGCGCCTTCCCGCCGTTCTCTTGCCTGTGGTTCTGTCCATGCAGGAACTTGAGCCTGCCCTGGATGTTCAAAGCCTATAAAACACCATCACATATGCAGTTTAATAATAAATGATAAAAAGCTTTATTTATATAGCAGCTTTCGAGATAAAATTGAAGATGAAAAAATAAACTTTTAACGGTTTTGAAACACATTTAAAAAAAGTTGAAAGAGTTTTATGACATTGATCAGGAGAAAAGAGAGAAGAGTGAGACTGAGGTACAGAAAGATGAAATAAAACAGATAAAGCAATTAATCAATAAAATAAGAAACAAATAAATTATATATTTAAGAAGTTAGGAGTAGATTTAGACCCTGTCCTGAGGAGGTAGGCCCTTTGAGACAAACTGTTTGTAAAAATGGGCAAACATACAAATAAAATTGCCTTGACTTGCCTAAAAATGTGTTTTGTTAACTTCAAATGCGCTAATATGTGAGAGTCCCACTCATTCACTGTCACGTATCTATACAATAAATGCAATAATACAATAAATGTATATCATAACTGACACTGAGTTTGTTTGTGTATCACTGGAGTATATTTTAGTAAAGACTTTGCTTCCTTTTCCTCTTTGTCTCAGCCTGAAGCCATTTTTTTTAAACCTTAAAAAGGCGTTAAAGAAGACCTGTGTTGACCTGACTGCTTTAGTATTTCAAGTATAACACTTTATTTTTACATTTAAATACATCTGTGGGAGCAGGAGTAAATGACTGGAAAGCTTGTGGGAGTGAACTGAACATCTCTAAAGCCCCTGCAGTCCCACACAGAACTATAACTCTGCTACAGGTCGAGTAAAAATCTCAAAGTTTTTAAGTGCCGTATCTCCAGCGGTGGTAAAAAAACCCCCCCAAAAAACAAAAAAACACCTCGTCTTCAGTTTGTCATGTGGCGTGTGACCTACCAGGAACCCGGAGGAGTTGTCCAGCAGGCAGCGAAAGCGGCACACGAAGCTCCTCTCCAGGAAGGACGAGTTCTCTGGGGGGAGGTGTTCAGGGTTATAGGTGACCAGAGAAGAGCTGCTGTCAGACTCCACATCTGTGGTGAACAAGAGATGAGCCACAATGGTTATTCAGTTTGAGAACACACACACACACATATAATCACATATCAAGGTGCCAAATCACTGAAGCTAAAGATGGTCTGACTGTAAAAGATTTGTTTGAACAAGTCATGAACACTTGTACAGTAGTTGGACTCTAAGCAGTGACAGCTGAGGGGACGGTGACGGTAAAATGAGGTGCCACAGATCCTTCATACCTTGTTGATGTAATGTCATTTGACATTAAAATGTTAAAGGATGTATAAAACACTCTCGGGCCACTTTAAGAGACATATAATAGCAGTCTATCAGAGCGTCTTTGGTAGGAAAGCAGCTGTTGTCAGGGTTAAATGCGGCTTAGTGATGTTTGATGTCCACGACTATGGCAAAAGGTTGAAATATATATGACGCCGTAGCCGCCGCTTTAAGTCCCAAACGTTAACTTCAACTACCACACACAGAATTTCTTTTCATTGACTTCTCTTCTTTCGCTGCCATCTCTTCTTCTTCTTCTCCTGCTTTAACATTGTCATCAGTTGACATCCATTGTAGAAAATGCACTTACGTAATTATACTTTGAGTCAGCTCTGAGCTAACACCCCCCCCCCCCCCTCGCCCTTCACTACAGGAATGGGTTAACTGTGTCAGGGGCCATGTGGGTCTTAACCTAAACACGTTGCTCAGGACCGAAGCACAACAGACATAAGCATCTTAAAACCCAAATACAGATCTGGGACCAGTTCACCTCATAAGCCACAGTGAAGATTACAGGGTCATGTGACCTGACCTGCGGATGGTCTTACAGTTTAATGCCTGAACTGTGTGTACTTAACCATCTGATATTGATGTCCAAAAGTGTACACACACTCACTCACACACAGACACACACACACACACACACACACACACACACACGCTGAGGACTGCAGTATTTTTTGGGTTGAAACTGCAGAAAGAGGATTCAAAGTCTCTTTTGGATCAATTATTTAAACTTTTCTCTGAAAGTTTCACTGAAAGAAACTTTGTTTGGACAAAAACAGACACCTGTTGAAAGTACATGTATGGTTGAGGTAGATGTGTAGCCTCCAGGCTGTCGTGCGATGAAGCGTCTCTGCAGCTTGTAGTTATCCCCAGTCTGCACAGTGTCTCTTTAAATCATCAAATGTGCAAATGTTGCTGATTTAAAGAAGTTTTTGCATAAAACATGACAACAAGTCATATATTGTTAAACCCCTTGATTTTGTGTGTTGTGTGCTCTTTCAAGTTCAGAGTCCCACTAGGACCTCTGAGTTATGTTGCGGCCGTAATGAAAGGCCCCAGGTACGAGGGGGGCGTGATCACCTTGGGGGGAGTCCTGGGTGACGGCAGATGCAGCAGCAGGAGGATTCAGAGCCCAGTGCAAGTTTCTCCTGAGCTCCTGCTGGTCTTCTGTATGAACCAGTTCATACACACTCTGGTGCATGACATCCGTCTGAGAGAGGCAAGAAGATTAGACATTAGATAAACACGGGAAACAAAGACAGAGACACACAGGTTATAATTATACACCTGGAAAACAACTGGGACTCCTCTTATTTCTAATCCGCTCGTCTGGACTGGAGGTCGCATCCGTTTTAAAACACTGTTTTCAAATGTAAATGTATTCGTGTGGATGTATCCTGAGTCTTTGATCATATCCGGCTCTTTGCAACTGTTTCTTTAAAAAAATAACAAAAGGTCAAAGTCTCTGAAGTCCATGGACATCTGCTGTCAAACTTAAGTGGGTGGTTGCTTGTTGTCTTGGCAGGTCAATAGAAAGCATTCATAGTTGGGACTAAGTTGTTGCTACATGGCTGCTCGGACACTGTTAGATATAAATGCCTTAGTAGACAGAGGCTACATAATTGGTGATGTTGTCAGAAGTTTCTGCAGGGTTTCTAGTGAATAGCTAAGATGTTCTCAGAGGGTTACTAGTGTTTTTCTGGATGTTTCCATTGCGTTGCATGAGCATTGCATGTTGTGTAGAGTCTATGTAGTTGCTAAAGGGGAGTTACTTTGATGTACTACTTGAGTGGAATTACAGATATCGATTGTAAGCTTGCGCAGCAGCCATGTCAGTACCATTAGCAGCAGCTGTCGCATGTGGCTCCAGGTGAGTGTATAAGAAATGTCTCTAAATCATTGCGTTTAAAAACAATTTTCCCTTCTGCATATCGCTACCAACAGTCATAACAGAGGTGCAGTCAGCCAAGTGTCTGTGTGCGCTGCTGAGTCGAGCTGCGGGGCAGAGATGTGTTGCTCAAAGCAGCCCACTTCTGTGACTAGTGGTTTCTACAAAAGGCCAAGCTATAAATAGGTCAGGTCTTGTTTTTGATGCTGTTTGAGGCTCTGACTGCACCATGCAGGGAGTAGACCAGTGGATCAAGCAAGACTCCAGAGCTGCTCCCAGCAGATGTTGCACGCAAGCCATCCATCTTGACAGCCCCCTACCCCAATACTCCAGAAAATACAGGGGTAGGAGTTTAATTATGGCTCGGTTAGATGATAAACATGATAATTTAACATTTTAATTAACATGTGGCTGAAGCAGTTACCCATCTGTAACTCAGGCGAGTGGCACACTGGACATTACCAGTGCTGGTTTTACAGTATCATATCTTTACCTCCCAAGCAGCAGCCATTGTTGTTGGCTAAAAAATACAGACTCTAAGACCCAGACCACTGCAGGGGTTTCTATGTCAGGAGATTCCCCCAAACCCTGCGCTTAGTGTCGAATACTCATCATGTTATTGTGAGGACAATTACTGGGGGTGACATACAGAAAAACACAGGTAGTGATAAGATACCTGGTGGAAGCCCAAGTAGTCCTGGATGGTGTGAGAGGAGTAGAAGATGGTGCCACTGGCTGTGATGACCAGGACAAAGCCGTTGAGAGCCTGTGGGTCAAACACACGGACAGTTAGCGTAGATGTTCACTTGTGCTAATGGACAGATCTCGGCCCTGGTTCTGATTTGTCATTTCCACTCTTCAACTATTAGCATATATTAGCATATAGCATATAACTCTACATATATATATATATACACACACACACACACACACACACACACACACACACACACACTGTATAGTGTATGAAGCCATCAACTCAAAACACACAACAAAACAGGGAAAAACAAATATATATATATATATATATATATTTAGTTTTTGTTTTTATTCCTATGGTTAGCTGTGGTGGCAGTTGTTGTAGGGTGGATATGCAGGTTTGTGATGACCATCAAAAGGAGAAAAGGATAACTGGAAAAATGAAAAAGGGAAGAAAGGAAAGGAAACGAGGAGGCCTGATTGGTGAAATGGATCACGCTCATTGTTTCCCTTTAAAGAGGACCAGCTGGTCCAACATTTCCACCTCACTAAACACACACATGTCCACCCCCGGAATGGAAATATTTGGTAAAATAAACACACTGACAGAAGTGTACCAAACAAAACACAAACAAACACAACTGTCCTCACAGAGCCATTCGTACGAGCGCAGTCGTCTCCTTTCTAAATCAGCCCACAGGTTACAGGGATGACTAACGCCTGGGACGCTGCGTTATTGTTTGTGATAACACAACCAGTGATTCACCTCAGTTTCTCCAGATTAAACACAAACAACCAAATGTCAAGGTTGAGCTTCTCATCTCAGATCAAATCTGTTGTAAACACACTTTTCCTAATACACTGTATTAAAATATCTCAACCTCATCACTTCCATAAAGTTTGTTGGAAAAAACTGGAGAGACGCTCTGTTGCCATGGGAACCCAATGTGATGTGAAAGGCTGCGCAACTGCCAAAAATCAGGCAAACAAGAGTCCACTCCTGACCTTGTTAACCTCCCATCTGGAGATGATTTGCTGCAGTGATCAGGACGAGGAAGTGATGGCTCACAAATTTTGCAGTGAAACAGAAAGCGACCATTTACATTGTGGGAGCAGGTTGTTGCCAGTTGTCAACAAAGACCAACTCTGTGTGCGTCTATTTTTCAATAATGACTAAGGAGTAACAGCACAATTAAAACATTCTTCCTCCACTTTCAGTCTGAATAATTGATTCGCTCGCAGCTTGTCTATAATTCACGACCGTCTGATGTGAAGAAGAGAAAAGAAACCAGCTCAGAGTTGGGTTTAGAAATAAACCTCTGCCTGTGGATCGCTCGCTGGCCATGTCTCCTTTTCCTCCTGAAGAGGAGGAAGAGGAGGAGGAGGAGGAGGAGGAAGAGGCCCCCTGTGGAAGACTCACCTCCTGATGGGAGTCTGTTTCTCCAAATGAGCTTTCGTTTCTCATTACTAACAAGCTGGGGAGATGTGGCTTTATCATAAAAACAAAAAAACCTCCCTGGTACGGTCGGGCAATGACGGGCCGGGCTGTTTCCTCTCCTCTCCTGGAATGCCAGTGCGATGCACATTGGGAGGAACTGGACTGGAAAATCAATGACTCCAGCAGATCCCAAAAAGATCTGGCAGCCGGCGAGCTCGCCCTCCACTCAATCACATACAGTACAGAGGCCACAGAACCCTCCATGAGCCAGGAGAGAGTTTTCTTTTCTGTTTGCACTACTAGACTCACAGGTCTATTGACTGTCTTTTCTTCAGATGCTGTACATTGACCTGAAAGTCCACTGAAATGTCCAGATGTCCTTTTTTACTCTATTTCACTGGCCCTGCACTTCTTGTCACTGCAATTGTTGTTATTGCATCATATTTGCATCATATGTGCAGAGCAAGTCTTTAGTCTATCATGTCCATGTAGATGTTTGTGAGCATGAGCATAAGTGAGCAAATGTTTGTTGACATTACTCCCATATTAATCAGCTGCTATAAAAAGCCTGCACTGTTTTGGTTTCAGGCTTTTCCACCCTGGCTGCAGTACTTCCATTCAGCCACAACAGCTCTAGTGAAGTCTGGGTGTTGGTCAGAAAGGTCTGGCTCACAGATGGAGATCCCTTTTATCTCAAAGGTGTTGGATGGGGGTGAGGTCGGCGCTCTGGGAAAGCCATATCTCCATGGGTGGATGGCTTTGTGCACAGGGGTGTGTCAGTAAAGGGCCCTCTCTGAATTGTAGCTACAAAATTGGAAGAATACTATTGTCCAAAATGTCACCTTATACTGCACATTAAGATTAATGGTCTCACATAGACTAATGGTCTACAAAGGTAGACGTCCATGTCTTCTTTGATGATAAAAGTCTAGGTTCTATATTAATACAGTGAAAGTATCAAAGGTCTCAGTCCAGCTTGTTTTCAGACACTGAGCCTTAAAACCAGCCGTCAGGACTTCTGGAACTTTGTGATGTCACAACAGCAGTCACTGCTCTCAGCCACGCCCCCAAGGGCAGCCCACCTGGACCCACCATTTTTTTTTTTTTTTTGCTCAGAAAACAGTCATCCAATCAGAGGAGAAGATATGAGCCTCTCCTCTGATTGGATGACTGTTTTCTGAGCAAAAAAAAAAAAAAAAAACTGTTGTTACTAGAGTTCCAGATGTAAAACTACACTGAGACAGACTTTATGTTTTATAGTCAAACTGGGGATTTGCTTAAAACCCGTGTCACCTAAATTTTCATGCTGTTGGACCCGTTAAAGC
Source organism: Rachycentron canadum (assembly GCA_038496675.1). NCBI lineage: Eukaryota > Metazoa > Chordata > Actinopteri > Carangiformes > Rachycentridae > Rachycentron > Rachycentron canadum. Next base: position 3,285,380 of record CM076658.1, read on the forward strand.
TGGTGTGTTCAGGGAACAGTTGAACATTTTGGAGATTCTTGATGTTATTCTCATGTCTGTGTGGTGATCGTGAAGCTACAGCCAGTTAGCAATTACTGACCGATACAACGGCCAAAGCTATGAAAGTACGGCTGCTAAAACTTTCATTAGGATGACAGTGATGATAATTTGACAACAGGCTCTGATAACAAGTCTGATCTCCGAATCCCAAATCACCCTAGAAATATAGATGTTGACGAATGATGATATTATATTCAGATTAGTCACCAAGTTTGATCCACCAGACTCGCTTGACTAAACAGTGCACTGATGTTTCATGAGAGTGCAGCAGACAGTGGCAGACGTATTGAGTGGTAAGCTGCCCTGAGCCTCTGAGCCCCTGTCATTGGCCTAAATAGATTTTGGGCATTTATCAGGAAGAGGAAAAAAAATAAAAACACGGGTGATCTAGACTCACAAATTGAATCAGCGCCGTTGTCCATTGATATTGAACCGAAAAGCAATGAAGTAGATGATTCAGATGAGAGGTCTGTGGATAGGAGGGAAATGCAGTCTTAATACTGACCTGTAGCAGAAGTTCACCTTCGGGGATCTTGGCCTCCACCGCTCCTGCTGTTTTGCTGTCGTCATCATTCGCACAGGCTGGGGTCACACCATTTCTACTGTTCAGGGCGACTAGAGGGAGGGGGGGTAGAGAGGGTAAGAGATGGGGAAAGGAAGACAGGATTTAGTCCTGTGATAATGTTTGAAAGCACTGCTGTGACGGTCAGACTGCCTCATGCTTCAGACGCCGAAGAAGCTGCTTGCACGTCCGCTCCCAGCTCATCAAACATTCATCACATCCAACCCGAGAGTCTGAGTCCCCAAATTCAGACCTTTTATTTTGTCTGAGGTTCTGAGATCATATTTCCCATTACATCGGCACATCTATGATGTAGATCACAATAAAAAGCTGAACAACACTTAATGCAATATATTTCCTGATACATGTATTTTATTTTAGAAATTACATTACGAGAGTTCATTGTAATGTATCTTCTTAACTGTGGACTTTTTCTTCGACTGATGTGATATTTTCTTCGTGTTGGACCAAACCACCATCAGTTAATAAAGAAAATAATATAATTACTCATGAAAAATCACCTGGTTCAACCCTAATGTTCTGTCCTGGAGTCCTCTTTGACTTTGTTTACCACCTTAATAATTCATGACTTTTAACCTTGTTTAATGAAATTATCTCAAAGATGATTTTAAACTGATGAATGCTGACATTTCAAATGTCATCTACAAAGAAATGATAAACTTCTGTTGAGGACCCAGAGCTGTGAACCATGTTAAATACAGTGCATTTTTCATCTGCTCAAATCAGTGATTGGTGCTGGTACATTTTTTTAAACATTCATTACACTAATTTCTGACCTTTTTGGCAAAAAAGGAAAAAAAAGGACGGAGCTGCAGGAGAGAAGCTTCTCGTCTCGTCCACAGTTGCTTTGTTGCCACATTCGAGCGAGTTGTGGCTCCGGTTCCTTCAGGCATCACTATATTTGCACTTTACTGCTTGCTCAGCCCAGCTCATCTCATCTCAACTCCCCCAGCCTTACTGCTGCCCCTGATCCCACCTCGAGCCCCCTCCCAGTCGTTCATTGGCTGGTGGCCCCCAGCTGTTTTCATCCTAATGGGATTCTCCTTTTTCCCAGTGTGACATCACAACTTTTTTCCCCCCTCCTTCCATCCAGCTTTGACGCTCGAGGCGTGTGAAGGGGTTATAGCAGGCTGGTGGGGTAGATAAGAGGAGGGACCACTGCTCACTCAGAAAAGTGACGTCCATGAGATTTGTGAAAAGACAAAGAAACAGCTCCACCTGACCCCACCCCCCCACCCCAACCTTTTTTTTGTTGATGTAGTTTGAGCCTTATTAACAACTCAACACAAGCGGCCTTTCAGCTAGTGAGCTGCAAGATGTCAAGGAAACAAAAAGATAATTCATCATCCTTCTCAAGAATAAAACGTTTATACACCAGTCAGTCTCATCAGTGTCTGACCTCAACTGGGAGCAGTCCTGGTTAAGAGGTCAGGAAAAGCTCAGACACAGCATCTTCTACTCTAATCACAGCGTCGTTATCTGACATTTATTAATACGACGCGGCGAATGTCTCTCGCTACTGTTGCTGCTTGTTGGTGGGAAATGCATCCTGGGATACCGGCTGCAATGGCTGAGATTCACAGTTAAAACAAATCACACTCAGGACCAATAAAAGAGGAGAAGACGACCGCAAAAGTGAGCAATGTGGATTTCAAAATAAAAAAAATGAGGCTGAGAGTTAAGGATGAGTTGCTGTCGGTCTGACTACATCACTTGTCTGTATTAATGAATCGATGAGTGGTTATTAGCTGATTAGTGGGAATAAAGTATATATTGGCAGTTGCAGCTGACGTTATCGTAATAATTAGTTGTTTCTATGATGTGAGACGACGAGCTGCGGTGATGTCATGAGAAAGAGAGCAGTGGTCAAGCACGTTAATCTCTGACCCCTGCAGGAGCACTGTGCTGCGACCCACGATGACCTCTGACCCCGAAGGTGATGTATGACATGATTGGGTGGACTGGGTTCTGGGTCAGACCTTTTGTTGTCTGCAAAGGGGGTTAACAAGGGGAGTCCATCTGAGGGGCGGGGCGGTGTCAGGAGTGTCAGAGCAGACACTGGATAGCATATGGGCTTTGTGCGGGGAGCCCGACGTGGCTTGTACCTTCACACGAGACACGGCTTTGGGTTGGACGCCGCTGACCCTATTCCCATACAGACATCTCGGACCGACTTTTAGAGCGGCCGCCGAGAACAATGTGTGACATAATGCAACGTACTGATGAGGATATGGCGTGGGCGAGTGCGGCGTTCGTGACCCACAAATATGACTCACAGCTGGAGAAAGATGGACGAAATGTGGCTCTGATTCAGCTGTGAAAAAAAAACATAATGGATGTTTACTCATTACCTCGTGTATGATATAATTACAACGTTCCTAATTCAAGTCTGGGTTCTTTGTTACCGTTACCGTTTGCTGCCTGTCTTACAGGCTTACTAACAAATATATGAAAGAATATAACAAAAATAGACCAAATTCCAGCCAATGGCAAAACAAGGAATTGATTCATTTATTAGTCAAAAATAATTAAAGGTAATATTGATAATCAGTCAAGTGTTTAGACCATTTATTGAGCAAAGAAATGTCCATAATTCATTGCTTCCAGTTTCCTAAAGTGAGGATTTAGCTGATCTTTTCCTCTTATGTTTCAATCCTGGACAAATGGTTAAATAAATAAATGATCTGAACTCTGGGTGTTTTTTTTCAGCCATAATGGAGAGATAATAATAAAAAGACCATTAAAAGGACATAAATAGAGAAATAAATACTTAATCATTTGTCATAATTAGATTCATCAGCAGTTCTAAAGTTGCATTTTTCGTCTCTTTGTGGACCAACTATTAAAACAGTGCATATTTTGTAGAATGACTATGTTTGAAATTTAAATGGCATCATCCGCGATGACCCAAAACTGCAAATAAAAATACAAAGATTTAATCCTATTTAACAATTAATATCCTGAGCAACCACTGACAATTAGATTCCCTTTTCATAACATGGGTGAAAAATCCAAAGTTAAGCTTTTATTTATTTATTTCACATGAACATCTAATAATCTAATATTTTGCCTCATCGTGATCATTAGAAAAAACATTAGTGAGGCTCTGGTGTGATAATCAGCAGAAGCTTGATACCAAATTGATTTGTGATTTAACTAATTGTTCCCAACCACAGACACAGAGGCACATTATGAGCCTCTAATTATATTACTGTGGAGCCTTGTATCTGTAATTTGGCCACTGTAGACGACTGTAGGCTCATTGTGGAGGAGCACAGGGTCACTGTCAGTCACCAGAACAGCACAACAGCAACAATAAACTTGTATCTATCATCACAACACAATCTTTCAGCCAGCAATCACAAAAAAGATCACGGAAGACGTCAAGATCAAACTATTTTGATCAAAAAAAAAAAAGAGAAAAAAGTCTAATTTTATTGTTCATGTAATGATTATAACGATTGAAATGCAATCATCATATAAAATCTACTGCAACATGGAAGGAGTTCTACAGACGTCAACCTAGCAATCAGTGCTACCTTTTGTCATTATCATCTGTTGTGTGTGTGTTGTGGCTGCTGTGTGTGTTTGCACTTTGGTAGTTTACATATCCAGCCAGGGAAAGTGGGCCAACACAAAGCCTCTTGAATGGCCAGAGGAGGACAAAGAGCAGATCTTGTTAACAAGCTCCAGTGGGCACAAGTGTACATAATGAAAAATTTACATTCCCACTGCCATCACACACATGTGGCATAGTAGCGCTGCAGCTAACACCCCACAGGCGTTCCCAGCCAATTGAATAGAACAGCTTGACGTTCCCATAATGTGCTTATCGCAGCATAATGGAGGTCTAATGTTACCGGACAACAAACAATATATATCAAAACATCAATATGAGGTTATAGGACGTGGACAAGGCAACGCCTTTCTCCTTTTCATTCAGCCTCCTCACACATCTTTTCTTCTGTATACGCTTAGGAAAAAGGATGGAAATACAATTTAGTTTAGTTTCATTTAATAATATGAAATTATATTATGAGTTATATAACACTGAATTGTAAAATAAGAACTTATCTTTACAACTGAGGAACAGCCAAAATTGTCTGGTTTTAATCTTGAAGCTGTAAAATCTGACATATTTTTGGCCACTTGAAGGCAGCAGAAATGAGTTGCGAAGACAACATTGGCTTGTCATCACATTTTAAATTAATATGGTGAAATTGCTGGCAAACGGGCTTATTCATTTAACAAATCAAGCAGTTATGGATGAATAACACATGAATAGAACTTCAATATTTGCTTTTAGCTCAGTTTTTGGTCTCTACCCTTTGCTGAGAGAGACATTTAGCTCTGCTCTTCACTATGTTCACCAGCTGCTCTCTGACTGTGTTGTTCTTACAGCTTATTGGCTGAAAAATGACACTATGAGAGCAGAGGGTGAAGCCCATCAGTAAAGTTTGAATTATTCTTTCACATAAATAAAACCTGATCTGATATTAAAACTTCACCTTCATAAAAAAAAAATGAGAGAAAAACAAAACTTGAAGGATGACAGCTGCTTTAAAATCTAGTTGTGCCTCTATTGAGCTTTTGTAAATGTCACTACAACCTTTCCATGTTAAAGAGTAATTTCTTCCATTTCTGCCCCATGAATCGGAATAAAAAAGAAGAGTTAGAAAACAAGTCTTGCAGATGTTTTTTTTAGCAGTTTGAACGACAGGACTGTGGCTCCATGTTTTAATCTGACCACAACAATAAAATCCTCTCAAGATGAAGCCATTGAGTCATAAAGTCAGTTGAAAAAAAAAAAACTGAAAGATGACATAAGAACTATCTTCTTTCAATTATTGAAAACAAAGGAAACGGCTATGAAAATCAACTCAAAACACTGACTGAAATTCCCATTGTTCTAACAAAAATAAGACAGAGACTAAACCTTAATTTGTTAATCTTTCTTCAATCTGTTACAGAAATCTAAATCATTGATTTTATAACCCAGAGCTGCAGTAGATGTTGACCCTTTAGTGGACATAGTGTGGTTCTTCCTTCCACTGGGCCCCACACCGGCCCTCGACTAATGTATCTGCTCCAGTATTTGATAGATCAAACCTGACAAATGAGCAGTGACCCTGAAAATCACAGTTTGTCATACTTCAGCTGCCTTTGGACACATTTCTATTGCATGTTGTTGTCCCTGGAAGGTAGTGACGCAGCTGGAGGATGAAGGTGAATTAAATGTTTTTGGTTTTTTTTTGTTATTTTATTGTTATTGTACACTATTGTTTGTTTTTTTGGTTTGTTCTGAAAATTTTAATTTATCTACATATTACATTTTTTCTTTAAGGTAGCAACAGAGCTGTGGGAATATTATCAGGAGGGAGTAAACATGACATAAATCATTAGTTTTCGCCATCTAATTTAGAGTGAACCAATATATCAGAAGTGAATCTGAACACACATCATCATCATCATCAGCACAATGAATCTTGGGATCTTAGGTTGGATGGCGAAGGAGCCACCTGTTGGAGCCTTCGAAATAGGAAGGACGGCCTAGTCACACCAACTGTGACGCAGTCGGTCTTCAAATACAGTCCCTGAAGGATGTGTCCCCTGAATTTGGACCTAGCTAATGTGTCAGTGGCTCTGTGTTAGCTCGCTCACATTAGCCCAGCCCATACAGCTACCGTCCCTAGGAAAACACAGCTGAGGCCTGATGAGGACACCCTTGGATCCCTACAGAAGAAAATTGTTGTTTTCTTTGGCTTAATACTGAACAAGTCAACACTGACTTGAAGACCTGCCCGGTAGCTCTAAGCTAACCACACATGGGATTCAGGACACACACCAGTCTCTCGTGTCAAATCTACCCCTGAAGAATGTGGCACTTCTGGAAGAAAACTGTCAGAAAACTGTCAGCAATTTCTTTATCTCCAAGAAAAAACCTTTAATTTTTTGAGGACAGAGTTGCAGACCCACATCGACCCACCTTTCAGGAGACAAATCTTTCTGTCTGGCCAGGTTGGCTCTGGTCCTGGCCTTCATCCTGTATATCCTCCAGCATAAATCTTACTGACGCTGCTCCGCAAGGAGCTAAGACCTGAGCCAGGTACACTGAGGTTTATCTCACAGAGGCCATGCTGCACGCCGAGACCCACGTCCTCCCCTCCTCCCCCCCAAAAAAACCTGAAGCACGCTGCAAGTCTCGATCAAATATTTGACCACGTTCAATTTGTCCCATGATGCTATTTACAACAGGATTAGTGTGGATGTTCTGTGCTTCAGTTCCCTGCCCAAGCCCTACATGCCATCCTGGCCATGCCATTCTTCCACAGCGTCACTGCAGTCCACCATGTACCCTAGATAACAAAAAAAAAAAAAAAAAACACACTCACACACACACGATTCTGCCAAAAGAGACTTAAAGTGTTTTCAACCAATCAGGAAAGGATCAAATGTTACTTAACACAACAGAGCTGTTGTGACACTTTCTCTTGTTGACCATGGGGTTATTTTTAGACAGATTGAGACGCTGTTTAATTACAGATCAATAAACTGCTCGACCGATACAAATTAAAAGTATTATTATTGTGCCTCTGCTTTGTTTACATCACGTATCGCATGTCTCTGCTGTCAGGTCACATGGGATAACAATAGCAGGAGCCTGAATCATGAAACAGGGCTATATTTGGACAGTATTAACCCAGCGTATTAAGCCTGTGGGGGGGGGGGGGGGGGTGATAGAGACCCGCGGTGTTGGAGGCGTTAATGCTGACCATTACAGGACACGCCCCGCCCACGTTTGGCCCGTGCTGGTTACGGGAGGCGGAAAGCGCTGCAGTTTGCTTTGGATCTGTGCCAGGATGGAGTCAGACCTCAGGCAGCGAGGACGAGCACAACATAAAAAAATTACTCTTTACTGTCATGGAGGGGCCACACACACAGCTCTCACCCCTGTATTAGACTAATTTTACAGTCTTGAATTATGAGTTTTAATCCATGGATCCTGATTATTCGTCTCTACTTGCATGAGTCTTATATTGTGTCCCTATTGATGTTCAGGCTTTTTCTGAACCCTCCCCCACACCTGACTGGATGTGCCACACCACTCAATGACTGTAAATATATAAATAAAATATAAATGATGTGTACACAAAAAACCCAGTCCCGCCAGTAGAGTCCAGACACTCGTATAAACCATGAAGCACACGATGGACCCAAAGCCTGACTAAGACACTTTATGTTGGTGGCTCTTTAAATTCCCAGCGGTTTGAAGATGATGTAATCTGAACAATCAGGTGGGTTCTATATCAGCTACATTACACCTTGTTTTAAAATGAAGATGAAGTCATCTGATAAAACTGATTCAAAACCCAAAACATAACTTCTGTGATATCTGACATCAGGTCAGTGACTGTTTCTATGAACTACTTCTTTGGAAGCACTCTGCTGGCAGGAAGTCTAAATCACTGCGGTGCTTAGCTCAGGTGTTAATCTGTGCAGTAGCATGTTAGCAGCTAATCAGGAAGTGCTGCTCAGATGCAGATGAAGCAGGCGCAGTGTAGAACCGACATCCTGTACACACACACACACACACACACACACACACACACACACACACACACACACANCACACACACACACACACACACACACACACACACACACACACACACACACACACGAGGCAGGTAGCTGTGTGTGTGTGTGTGTGTGTGTGTGTGTGTGTGTTCTGTTATTACAGTTTTCTGATTGGATGGTTGTTTTAGCGATATAAACAGCCAATCACAGCGCACGATAAATTAAGTTTTCCAGAACACACACTTCTGTTGCCTTTGCTTTTTGGCAAAATCTATTCAATTTTAGTGTGTGCGCGTGTGTGCATGCATGTTAGCATGTACTCCTGCAGCCACACATGGCGCAGTGCAAGCGTACAGTATGTGTGAGTGTGTTTGTGTGTTAATTATTCTAGCAGAGTGTGAATGGCAGCGAGTAAATATAGAACGTTTCAACTCCTTCACCCCCCAAACACTGCAGTAAATGAACACGCGATGCACACATACCACCCCCACATTCACTAGCATACACATGGATGCACGCAACACACACACACACACACACACACACACACACACACACACACACACACACACACAGAGTCTCACATATAGAGGCTGAACATGAACACGCGGTCACTAATGCAGGGGGAAAGCACGCACCCTGTGCTGCTTTCGTGTCTCCTGAGGTTTTGCGATCACATGGTTGCATATTTGCTTATGAGAGGTGATCCAGAGATGGGAGGAGGAGGAGGAGGTGAGGAGTGATGGGATTTGGGCGGGGTAGGGTGGGGAGGGGGTCACTCCTGATTACCAGGTTTTCCCTTTGGTGGCCTGCATTCCTCTCAGTGCTGTATCGTGATCAGCGAGGGCTGGGGGGATGGGGTTAAGCCCTGTAGGGGGGAGGACGGAGGGAAGGACGGGCAGAGGGAGGGAGGGAGTGCAGGTCGTCATGAAGGGATGACCCACTGCTGATCGTGTAGCCTGCACTGCTCCGCCTTTCATTTGTGTGCAGATAGCTGACCTACAGGAAGGAGGGGGAGGGGCAGCCGTGTTTCAAATAACGAATCATCGCCCTCGTTTGGAGCAAAAACAGAAATGGTATCATGACATGTCACAAGACTTTCGCAGCAGCCGCACAGCTTATGTAACCAATCCCAGAGCAGCAGCAGCAGCAGCGTTGGGCTACAGACACGTCCTCGTACTGTAGCTTTGACAGATATTTCCAGCTGTGTGCCAACTCCGTGCCGTGCCATGTCATGCCAGCCGTGTGCGGACATCATTTCATTAAAACTGACTTATTTGGCCTCGTTTTCTGTCAGACATCAGGCAACATGCTCTGCAGCTGCAGCCTTTGCTGCATTAACTGAACTGATTTACATTATTTTCCTGTGCACTTGTTACAAAACAGTCAAATGAGATGCTGCTCCAATGTAATTTCCATCAAATTAGCCGATAGCCAGTGAACGCACCACCATAATGTGTATGACAAAGCTACTGTACTTTCTATTAGTAGTTTTACATTATTTATTTTCTATATCCATGAACTGATCCGGTGGGATTTGCCTAATGTGAGTGCTCTGTAGGTCCATGTTTGCCAACTCAATTAATGAACTGCATTGTATGCTGGTGCTTTTACACTAGATAAAACGGTCTCTTTTTTGAACCTTGTGGTTTGTAGCTTGAGTACCAGCTGATTCACTCTTACCATTTTTCCAAAAAATGGAAGGAAAAAAAAGGAGAAAATACAAGAGTTTAAATAATAAGTGAATTATATAATAACCATGTAATTATCATGTGAGGAGGAGCTATATGAGAGCTTGGAACAGGCAACTGCTATGGTTGGAAATCCAGTGATTTTCTGTAGGAACAACACCTTTGATGTTACACATTGTCACTCAACTCACTGTAAAATGAAACAATTGATTAGGTGCAGCTTTAATTTAAACCCTCCTGCCACCAGAAATTTATATTTTGGTTGGAAGTGAAAACTTAAAACCAACAAAACATCAACACCAGCTGTCGTCAATTTTGGTCACCTGACGTCGCACTTACATTCAACCAAATATCAACCTTTGATGATGTTGGAGGCCTGGAGCCCCTCTGTTTTATGATGTATGAGAGCATCAAACACTAGTTGAAATCAGACAAAGTTGTGCCCCCATCAAACACAACATGTGTTAACCTGCAGTGTTTAACCCACGGCCAACACCAAACCACAGTAAAGTGAACCCTCTGCAACCCACAGGGATTATTTCTCCTAATCTCCATCTATATTTACAATGGAGTGTATCTCAATAGCCACAGCTGCAGGTCACTTTAACAACAGTCAAGCTACTGCGATAAAATCATAGGATTAATCATAATTTCATCTCCTGTCCATTTGAATTTAAATGGTGATTTAAATGGTGATCTTTGAGCTATAACTGTGGCGTTGGCTGAAACTCTGAGCACAGTAACCACCATCTGACATGCATCTGGGAGAGTTATGTAACAGCAGTCACGTTATGGCAGGGTTTGATTCTGGCAGCCTGCAACTAAAACTCAGACAACCTTTCCAAAAACAAAAAAAGGCACAACCAGAAGGCATCCAAGGAGGGTTAATGAAGGGGTGGCAGGAAAAGGAAAGAAAAAGGACGATCGAGACATTTGGCTGCAGGCAATGACTCTTCCAAGAAACCCATCAGAGCTCTTATTGGCTTAGTTGTGTCATCTGGGATCTCGTCAGGGTTTTCTCCACCGTAAACACCGTAACAATTTCTCCACAGGACTGATCCTCATTATGGGCTAAAGATGGAAACAGAAAACTGTTGGCTGTGCTGTCATACAGACGGGATGTAGATCATGCTCTGAGGCAAACCTGAATGAGGTGTAAGATGTAACTGAAACATCATTGAATCCACTTGAGACACAAATCTACGAAATGCATAAAGAGCCAAACCTAAATATGTTGGAGGAAGAGGAGGAAATGAGATAAAAATCAAAACAGCCTCTCTCAACACAGTCGTACACTACACAGGGTAACCAGCACTGTCAGGGAATCATGGGAAACCACGATGTGTTTGTGTCAGCCTCCTATTTGCCCTTGAGGCTGCAGTGTTTATTACACTGACATATTGTGCTAATGATTAGATAATGTCATTCTGTGTTGATATTATGTACGTTCGCGTGTGCATGTCGTCCACACCACGCATCCTGTATTTGTATCAGGTATCATGTATCAAAGAGTGAAGCAAAGAGAGCAGCAGACTTAAATAAATGACAACAGAAAGTCATTTAGAGAGACTAACTGATCTTCAGCTGTTTATACCATATCTTTCTACACTGAATTTACCTGTGATGGTCAGCAATAATAAAAATCTAGAATTTAAATATATACGTTTACCCTAATTTAGAGCAATAGGGGAAGAATCAGAGCGAGAGAGAAGAGAGAAGGAAAACTACTGCCCTTCATCTAATATTGAAATATTTTCTTCAAATTTTCTTCACAAATGTGTTTAGATTCGTCTTTGTGAGCATTTATTCCTTGATCATCCGTTGACCCTGGGCTTGTCAGTTAGTTTTATTTTGAAAAAAGATTCTTAGGTATTGAACTGTGTGACTTTGGCTACAGATGTGCTGTTTTTTTTTTGTTTTTCTTTTTTTTTTGGGGGGGGTCAGAACCAACATTTGCCTCAAGCTGTTGATACTGACAGGAAGTGGAAGACGCTGTCGTACACTCGCGTCCGGAGCAACCCGAACACGCTCAATGGCTGACATGTCTGGTGATGACACAAGAACTGGGATGTTATAACCTATGGGTCTTAGATCTTTTATTTCAGTTCATTAAAAACGGGAGCAAAAACAAAAACGATGCAGTTAGTTCTACTTTTGTTCTTAATAAATTTTGATTTTTTTAGATTTAGATTAGAGCATGAATGTCTATTAGTTTTCAATATGTATTGCTACGACAAGGGGTTCGGTCGGTGGCAAAGTTGAGCCCAAATGTGACATTAGAAGGAATCAGGGTGTCTCACACATAATTTGAGAGTTAAAAATGTGTAATTTTATTTTGCTTCTTTGAGAAACGTCACTGTGGACCAGTGTTTGATACGCTGGCTGGAAACACCACCACACTAGTGGATAAAGTGGAGAGAGAGCAGGCTAAGGCTAATAAGCACATCACTGATTCTCCACAGCAAATTATCTGTGACCGTACTAATGTTGCCGGAAGCGCTGCCCACTGTGGACTGTTGCAAAAGTCAGAAAACCAACAGTTGTGTGGTGTAAAGCTTTCAGACCGAAGTGTAAACCTTCAGGTTAGACGAAAACCACAACCCTCCGTCTCATCACCTGGGGCCACAGCACCTCCAGGGACACGAAATGACACGATGCAGCTCTCCTCACAGGACAACACACACATTTCCACGTTTCCCCTCATTGACCACCGCGGTGCCGGAGCATGAATGATCCAAAAAGGCAGATGACAGTTGTGAAGACGGCTGAAAGGTGCTTCACACCCAGAGCGGGGTGATCCCCGGCGTTATCAGGGTTTAAGAGAGTTAACGCCCCCCTCTCCTAAGACTGGCTGAGAGGGGCCGAGCCCATTGTAGCCTTAGACAATAACAGAGATGGCAGCTGGGCTGGATAATACTGTCAGCCAGATTAACCAGGCTCTGCCGGGGCTTTGTTCGACTCTCCTGCCACATACTCAATTACACGCACAGCTCCTGGCACTGAGCAAACTTCAAACTTTGTGAACCTTACTGGAATGATTTTTCAAAGCAGAGATAGTTAGAGAGGAAAGTATACCTCTGCAGAGCGCAGAGCCAATCTAATGCATTTTAATGTTTAATGAAGGTGGGCCGCTCCGAACGTTTAACAGCTCCTCTAAACATCCAAACAAAACAGAGCGTCGGAGCCGTGGCAGCGGTCCCAGAGCTAAATCATTGCCCAGACCACCCACTCTCAGATGCCTGTGATGAACAGGATTTGTGCTGTTTACATACAACAAATTATGACTGACCACAGAGGCGTCCCTGGAGCAATGGGCCCTCAGGGTCCACAGGGCTCACTCCCTCTGTGGAGCAGCTTCCTTAATGTAAGAGCCCTGAGCTCGTTAATTACTTAAAGACTGTCCAGGAAGTAGGCTAATGCAGTTAGACAAGAGGGTTTGTCTATAGGCTACACTTTGACCTATTGGTACTGAAATCCACTATCAATAATTCACCCTGACAGGTCAAGTGGCCAACGAATACTTCCATATGTTACAGAACAGGAATAATACATTCACAGAAATCTGGTTCACAGCTGAGAAATTTCTCTGTAGAAGAAAAGACTCAGTGTGAACTTCATTTTATTTCTTCAGGAGCTTCTACATGTGAGCAAAGCACACACACAATAAAAATCTGAAATGCATTTGCTTCATCCGGAGAAAACACACTCATAGCGCCGGTGCAATATCCTGTCTGTCTCAAAACAGCCATTTCAAAAAGCCGCTGCCTTAAACAAACATTGCTCTGACTTCATTTCATAAATTCTTTAAACTCAAGGGTTTTCTCTCAATTATTCATGCTTCAAGAGCATCTGACGGCCGCAATGCAGCATTCTCTTTGAAAGATCATCGCCTAAAATAACAATGTCTTCACTCCGCATAGTAGAGGGAAAACCGTACACATCCCATCCAGTGGCATGCAAACTCCTCTCCATGCTTTCCTGTGCAGTTTTTAATGGACGCCGAGCAAAGCTTCCATCTCCTAATCCTCATCACACAAACACACACACACACACATACACACACACACACATATGTGTAGACATGGGTCTCAATGAAATATTGAGGGCCCTCTCCTTGGTATGAAATCATCTGGATGAGGCGGTGGCTGGTTGCTCTTCTCTCTCGCCTCCACATCTCCAGGCTGACGAGATGAGCTGCGAGATGTCGGCAAACAGAGCGAGTGACTTCTTTGGCTGTTGTGACAATCTTACAAAGGTTTTAGGGACCAGAGCAATAACTGAAGTTATAGCTGGCACTTTAAACTGCCACTTCCTGCTGAGATGAACCACTAATTCTGTTTATTGCGAGCAAACTAGGCCATGATATGAGGAAGATTTGCGATAGCATCGCTCAATATTGAGATAAATACACAAATATTAAAGTGTGCTTTTATACTTCCTGTCTCCCTCAACCATTGTGCTAGCTAATCTTATAGTCACCAACAAATTGATACCTATTAATCTGAGAGCAGCCAGGGATTCGTCCGATTGACCCATGGATCTAGAGCTCCACTTTTTTTCTGGTTGATTCGGCTCAGACACAGACTGTCTATAAAATAAACCTGCAACTGTTTGTATTGAAGTCTATGGGAAACCGTCCCTACTTCTCCCTTGATTTATTAGCTCAGTAAACGTTTTCCTATTGAGTTTATGGTCTCAGTCTCTAGTTTCAAGTCGTCAATACAACATGATGTTCATTTTCTAAATGATGGTCCATTTAGAGGAAAATAGACCATAAAGCAGGGGATGAATTAGGGGGCGTGGCTACTGTGTGATTGACAGACTGAACCACACAATCAGGATAGAGTCCAGAGCAGGTCAGATCCACCCCTCACTCCTCCTCAGCTCCTCCTCTGACTCTGCTTCAAAACAGCAGCTCATAGAACCAATGGGCAACGTCAGGGTGGGTTGACACATCACCCATATTAATAAAATAATTTTTCGTCAGTCTTTTGCAATGTGTTTACTGTGTGATGATGGTGAAAATGCGACGTATCAATCGGCACTAAAGCAAAGAGATCAGCCAACAATGGTTTTGTAGTTTTGTTGTTTGATCTGGAGTTAAGATCAATTCCATCACACAAACACTGGAAAAAAGGAGACACTATTAACTTAACTTGATCAAAAGAGAAAGAAAGAAAACTTTTTATTTAAACATTGTTTAAATAACTAAACATCTATTAGTTTAGCCACCAAACCATCTAAGATTCAGCTGGTTTCATGTTACTATGGAAAACTATTACTACTTATCATGGATGAGTATCCACTGCAGCATTTCTGTCGTACACTTCACCATGAAATTAAACAATAATTAAAGTCCTGGTGACATTTTCCTGCATGGCAGGATAACATCCAGACTCTCACTTAATGTCATTATTCTCAGTTTGTCAGCTGTAATGACTGCTGTCCTGACTCTAGAAAAAAAAAAAAAAATTTTTTTTCCAGAAGCCCATGACTGTTATTAAAGTACCAGACAGCCCTGACAAACGAAATGAACAACATGACGTAAGCCTGCTCTGCTGCTGTTGTTGTCGTGTTGTCTGGCTGGATTTTCAGACAGACGTCAACATGATTTTGAATGTTTTCTTATTTGTGGAGAAGAGGTTGTGGCTCTCGACGGGGACTAAACCTTTAGAAACGCTGCAAACATCTACTCCATCCTGAAAACTGAAAAAGACTGAGCCTCTGAGGTTGTGGCTCCTGAACTCATCTGGCTGCCTCTGGTTGTGTTTATTTGTCAGCAGGATTGCACAGAACTAAGTGGAGGGATAGTTCACAGACCAGGGAAGAAACTACTCCATTTTAAGGCAGATCCAGATCACGTGCTATGCTGCTGCTATCAGTTAATGTATGACTGCTGTTGGCCAATAAATAACTGTACCATCAACTGCCACTAAAACCTCTGTTCCACTGCTGCTGAATAAGCAAAATAAAAGCTTTGGGGGTCTTGGAAGGTTTATTTTGTCCCCTCATGATGGAGCTAGGCTACAAGTTTCCCCCACTTTGTGTGATCTTTGTGTGAAGCTTGTGCTGGACACGCAACTCATTAATTTGATCTTGATCCTCAGTGACTTTATCCAAACTGCTCCTGACTGGAAACAGGTTGATGTGACTTGTGCAAGAGAGTCAAGCTAAAGCCAAACAAGCAGATACTATTGTTTGAGCCTTGGTTGATATTAGAGCTTCCAGTTTTGTTACAACACAGAATACCTAAAAGTTTGGGGCTGTGTATGAACCTTTGACCCCCAGCAGATATGATGTAGCAACTACTACTTTAAATTTTACCAGAGAAGAAGTTCTTGGCTCGCAGGTAGCTGACGCTCAGGCGCAGGATGGAGAGCTTGTCCAGACTGGCGGTGACCTCCTCAGGGAAAGGCAGCAGGCTGGCCAACCGCTCCAGCTCGCCATTCAGCCGGTCTCTGTGCCGCTTGGACGGGTTGGATTTGGCTCCTTCAGCTGGTGGCTGCTTCACCCTGATGAACATGATGAACGGAGAAAGGAGTCAATCAGAGCCCATGACTCAGGGGCCCCAAATTATTTTTTTTCTCATGCTTTTATTTTGGTGTTTATTTCCTAAATTTGGGATCAAAGCAGTAAATCCTGGGATTTCAGCAAATATATTTTTGTCTGCTATATCAAAGATTGGCATCAAAACAACAAACTGTAGGGATTGTGAACCAGATTTTCAGGAACTTGAGAATCAAATTAGAACTAATGTAAATTATTACAGTATTTTTATGTTGTTTTTGCTGTGTGTATGCCAGGATACGTTTTGGGGAGTGATATACAACTATTATATTTGAATATTTCACTCACAACTAAGATATGAAAGGATCGATAATTACATTTATTTTTTGTCCAGGCCTCCAGTAGAGCTCAAAGGTGCTGGCTGACATTTCCCAGACCACAACACATGGAGCAACAGGCAGGAGGCAGATTATCTCTTTACTGTTTCAGCCAATTATCGAATGATGAATCAGTATCAGTGATTTTACCTGATGACGTATGATGGAAGGTGCCTGTCAATGTTTGTGCTGACATGTTTTGTTGATTTAAGGAGGTACAGTATTTTATTATGAAACAATCAGCAACAATAACACTTTTATTCTCAAGTTTAAGTTCAAGAATTTTGATTATATAATAGTTAAAACAGTAAAAACAAATGCTAATAAATAAATACTAAATATCCTGCCTCACAGTAAGAAGACTGTCTGAGGGAACATATAAGAGTATCTTCTATGGTCTGAACAAATAACTTCACATAACAACAAAGTTTAGAGAAACATTAAAATTAAAGCCTTGGACAAATAACTTGATACAAATGTTTTAGTTGAGACACACATATTGACATATTTGTGGGTGTGAGTCACATCATGGAAGAAAATGTGTTATTCCTTAGCTGAGCTGTAGATTTTATTTTGAGCATGAAGAAAAAAAATGTGTGTTTTCAAGAACAGATAAACAGATATAAGGACATTCATGTTATGTGGGTAAAGACCGATTCCCTAATGGTGTCAATAATATTCTCATACTGTGGCCTGTGTTTGTCTCTGCGGGTCAATACATATAATTATTGCTCAATTGCTGTATTAAATATAGAAAATAAAAAAGATCAGACATATCTGTGGCATTTTTCTTATTTCATTCATATTTCCTTAACCCATCTATTATCCTTAACATCCTTAACCCTACCATTATTTATTTACTATCCACTTTTTTTCTTGACCACCCTCCTATATTTGCTCCTTCAATAAATTAAAAAAAAAAAAAAAAAAAAAAAGGTTTGGACCCTGTAACACCTCTACATAAATGATCAAGTCATTAAAAGACTTAGTAAAATAACATGTTTGCTCAGTTTACGTTTCTCTTATTTCAGAAAGAAGCATCTTAATGAGGAGCAAACCTCTAAACCTGAGGAGTAACAGCTCTTCAGTTTAAGGGGTCATGAACCTAAAACGTTGGCATCCGTTAGTCTACACAGTGTATAAACACAGACTTGGTTATATAACACATATCTCCATGACTTCACCCAGATGTTAACATAATGTACTGTTATGTGGTTGTGTGTTGCCTAATCATGTTTGTTTCATACAATAGAATTAATACTAATGACTAATTATGACCTCATTACAGTATAGTCTCTATAATTAAAGGTTAAATTCATGAGGCACAAATTTACATACTGATTATTTACTTTGTCCGCATGTTGGTTGCCCGATTTTAATGCATCAAGAGATAAATGGACAAATATTTTTGTACACAAAGAGATAAGATGTGATGGCGACATGAGCTGACAGTGCACAGTGCGGCTGCCATGGCTGTTCCCAACTCGTACACACTGACACTGTCGCGTTTTATCACTGAGCATGAATGTGGATGGATGGAGATCTGTTTATACTGCACATCAGTGACGTCATTGGGCCTGACCTGCTGTGCTGCTCTTTCCTGTTGTGCGTTCACTGCCACAACAGATGATTATTCTTACTCTAATCACTAACATACTGCATGTTGATCGTGTTTGAGTCAGGACCGGCTGATTGGGATCTTAATATGGATACATTGAACCTTAATTTATTATGAAATGAAACAGTGTGAATCACAGTAAATATTCAGACTGGGAAAACTGGAACCAGCAAGCGATAAACTGATGATTGGTTTATTTCTTCCTCCACTGAGTAAAACTTCAGCATCTTTGTGTCTCACACTCTTGCATCTGTCTCAACACAAGGAGGATTATTCAGGATTGTTCGTGAGTCCTACATTTGCAGAAGATGAACCTCCTTTTTTGGAATTATCATGCACTGCTGATCAGCATTAAAATTCTCCCAGATTAAAAAACCTCTTTGGTGGAGACGGTCTTGCTGCTTCTCACAGGTTAATTCATCAATTACACATGGGTTAAAAAAAAAAAAGACTCTTTACTATTAAAGCAAAGCTACGTCACTTTCTGACACACAGCAGGTCCGTCTGATGACGTCCTCATCATGTGTAGCAGCAATACATTTTGACTCTGTTAAATGTGTCTTGCTATGCACATCTTGGAGCTTTTCCCAATTTAGTCACATAGGATCCCAACAAAGCACAAAAACAGCTTTGGATTCATCATATATTTGCCTTTTACTTTTTACTGTTTTTGATATAGGCCTATTTATGAAATGCTGGCTGGGAAAAGAGGCTTTAAAAGATCAAATTCCCTTTTTAATTTAAATTTCATCATCACAGCTGAGGATTTAAACATTTTTTTAAAAAGATGTGACTGTGTTAAAGCCTTGAGGAATCAGGGCCATGTTTCCAATTTCTTTTTTCATACTAGGATGTAGGAGAAAAGACAAAGCAATAGATTTTAACAGGTCAAAGATGAGTACACTTCATACTTTATTTGTGTAGGTATATAGAGTCTATATTAAATCCCTTATCCCTGCCTTTTAAGAGATATTGTGAAAAGGGAAATAATGATTTAACATTTTGATTTGCTTTTCTATTTAAGTCAACTACTTATCAATAATAATAATCCGAAATCAACCAAAACCTGGGAAGGAAAAAAAAAAAAAAAAAAAATCTGATCCTCTGAAGGACGTTTTGACAGAAAATGGCGTAACATAGCATGAGCCAATAAAATAAAAAATAAAAAAAGGGATATAAGTTGAATAGTGTGACCTCTTAGGTGAATTCAGAAATAAATCTATACATAAAAAAAATAAAAAAATAAAGAAGAATCAAAGGGAGGGAGAGTTGAAGGTTAAAGCCAAGCCGCTGCTCCAGGCCTGCTGTATAATCCGCAGGCTTAAAACGACCCTGCGCAGCGTTTCACAGCGTCCTCGCTCCGCTCAGGCCCAGATCAGCTCCAGACGAGTGCAAGGAAACGCATTTGCGCGGAGAATAAAAATTAATCTTCAGAGTTGAAAGCGGTTTTCTGAACCTTTGAAGAAACGGGTTTAACTGGACTAAGACTTGGCTGCAGGTGCATCAGAGTTCAAACAAGTCGATTCTACAATTAAAAAAAAAAAAAAAAAAAAAAAAAATAGGGGATTTTCATTAAATAAGACCGGAAGTGGCAATAAAAACACAAATTAAAATAAACTTACGCTCTCTGAACTGGTTTTCTCCTCTTGCGTCCTGCATACATGACGGCTCCTCTTATATAAGCCTCTGTCGGATCCCTCACAAACACACAGCCTCTACATGTAAACCAAGAAATATCCTGCTGTAATCCTCCAGATCAGGTATGATGACACATCATAAGACAGGGAAAAAAATATTAAAATTTAAAAAAAAAAAAAAAATGTAGTGGCAAGTTGTGTCGAGCAGGACGTTTTTTTTTCTTTTCTTTTTTTTTTTTTTGATCGATTCACTTCAGATCAAAAAAAAATCAAAATGTGATTAAAAAAAAAACAGAAGTGACGCAGCAGAACGAAATCTGCTAAAATAAAAGCACAAGTTGGAAAAAGAAGTGAGTAGTTGTTCCCATCAGCCTTATGGAGAGATGAACTTGTTCCAAGTCAGAAGGCGATGTTGGCTCTTCATCCTGAAGAAGAAGAAGAAGAAGAAGAAGAAGGAAAAAAGGATGAGATTATCAGAGAAGAGGCGCAGAAATCTTCCTCATCCTCCCTCCGCTTCAACTCAACCGGAGAACTTCAAAATAAAAGGCATAAAAGCTTCAAATATTTACACTTTATAATGTACATCGGCGGTGCTCTTCAATTAGCGCCGGACAAGAGCTGCAAGAGGCTGAGGTGGGGTGGGGGGCTGTCTCTTATACACA
>CM076658.1:3306463-3333963 GCA_038496675.1 Rachycentron canadum
GGGGGTCAGGTGCGCGCATTCCACCGGCGGGCACGCCCGACACAGATTTCTAACGGGCGCGCGCGCGCGCTCAAGAAGATTATGTATCACAGCAAAAAAAAAAAAAAAAAAAGAACGCGGGACGTGTGCGCGGGCACGTGGGAGAGTCTCCTGGAAACACAGGCCGGGCGCGTTCACGTCGACGCCTTCCCGAGCCGCTCCCGCCGTCCAATCAGCGCGCAGCTGCGAAGATGGGAGGTTTACGTTGGGCCCGCAGTGGCCCCGCGCTGAAATGTGGGTCAGGGGTTATAGACTCTTAAATAATGTACGTGACTTCATGTCAAGATTCAAAAAGGCCTTTACCTGCAGTGATGGACGTTTTCTCTGAGCCGCTGATTTATTGGGTCAGTATCTGATCAGGAGGCTGTGGAAACAAAACATGAACTGATGAACAACAGTTACTGGAAGTTGAATCTGTGTGATGCATTTTTAGCAGCTCTGCAGATGGAAACGACCATAGTACACGTTTTTTGGGGGAAGGTGAACCCCCCCCAAAAAAAACCCCTAACCCAGTCAGATGAAATGATTGATATTGATTTCTGATCAGCACACAGTACACTGATATTTTGCTTTGATCGTCCTTGTGTCTAAATTTGAGAGTAGTATTTCATAATCCTTTGTGAGTTTCATGAAGCTGCACAAAACCATTAGTACAGAAACAAAATCTATTTAATCCACAGTGGAAAAAAAAAAAGCAATCATGTAAAATAAAACAATAATTGGACCTGTTGGAATAACAACAATAATATTAACAATAAAAATAATGTCATTAAAGATGTCTGTGTCTTTGTGTTATACATGCTGGTTTACCCCTTAGAACAGAGTCATCATTAATGTTATTAACCTTTCCTGTTATTAAAATACATAAAAAGGCCTTTTGTTGTATTACACCTATTACTTTAAGACGTCTTGAGCTGCCCGGTTCAAGACAACTTTGAGTTGGAGGTAATGCTGGACACTGTTTTTTCTTTTACATAGGCTACAGTTAAAATATGGATTTTGTTTTGTCCATGGCTCTGAGTCACTGCTCGTCTTTGATATTCATTCAGCAATTATAAACTTAGTGGGTATTAAATTTGACTAATTACTAGAAATTTGTAGAAAGACAACAATTTTGATTATTGATTAACGATTTAAAGCAAAAACGGACACCAGGTTTTTATATTTCCTAGTTTTCTCACTCAAATTAAAAAAAAAGGTGAAAAAAATAACTCATGATTCTTGTCTGACTGGAAATTTGTGTCTTAATTCTTCACCATATTAACAGGGAATATATATCATGACAAAATTAAGATATATAGGTTGGGAAATGTTTAATTTTACATTAAAAAATAAACTTTGCAAAGAGCTTCCAAACAAAACTTTTGTAACATGAAAGTTATGAGAACATTTGGCCACTGGACGAGGTTTATCAACATTTTCAACCAAATAACAACATTAATTGTTTTAATCACTTGAGTTGTGTGTCACAGTGCGAATATCTAGTAAACATAACACAAAGTCTGAGTTATTGACATTGGTGGTATGTGTATTTGTGAACTATGTGCCCAATCCTGACAAGTGATATTTACCCATTTAAAATTAACTAGCATGCTCACCATGTGTTCAAAGTTTCAGAAGCTGAATTTGCTCTGGTGAGCATTTGATTCACTTCCACAGAAACTGAATTTAAAAAAACAAACAAACAAACAAAAAAAACGTTCATTTTTCACAGATCCTCTGTCAATATTCATCATATATCAATGTGGGTGCTGGAAAAATGTCTATTGAAATACAGATAATTAAACCTCAGTAAACATATAGACTGTAAAGGGTAATTGTCTTTATGATAATTAACATTTATTGATGTAATATTATAAGTATTGTCCTTATGATCCCATGTTATCTTACTGCTGTGGACAGAAAAAAAACATGTTTTAACCCTAAATCTGTATCTGTAAAGCCACTAGGTGACGTGTCATCTTTATTTTCAATATTTATCTTGTTGTCAAACAGCCCTTTCCTTTGGAACTAGTTAGTGAGCCGCTGAACAACTCTTGCTGAGCATAAACTCACACTGTATTAATCCGCGGATCGGCTTGCGTAGGAATATGGTAACGGCTGAAGAAAGGTGGATAAGGGCCGTTTGGCGGTAAAATAAAAACGTCTTCTGTGGTAATGGAAACAAACCTACCGTTAACGAGCACCGGCTCCATCCAGAGACGGGTCTTTCGGTCTTTCCTCAGCTAGCCTAAACTGCCGGCTCTGGCTCTCGGCTCCGAAAACGTTTCCATCGCTTCCAGCTTTCGCCATTTTTCTCCTCCCTTTCCTGTAACGTCCGCAGGCCGCTGTGCCCGTAACGTTCATTCAATGTCGCCGGTTGCCGTAAACGACCATTAACGTCCGTTACGTCCTTAGCTTCGTGTTACTGACAGAAACTCCTGACCTGTTTCGACGGGGCCCCTCGAGGGAAAATGGCGGGCTTTCCTCCTGACTCCACGCAGGTGTCTGCTCTGGTTCTTCCTGTTCAACAGACTTCCGGAAGTCTTGCAGGTATTTGTTTGTTTGTGTGTTTGTTTTCTTTCTTTTCCTGTTATCATTCATATCACTTTGCCAAGAGATCCAGCTGACTGCGGTCCAACACCCAACAAGTGCCACCTGGGCTCTTTACCTGTCCTGGCTTTATCCCCCCCCATGACGACCCCTTACATAAATTCATTCATTTGAGAGCAATTTTGACTAAATAAACGGCCAAAATTATTATTATTATTTCTGTTTTTGGAAACAGTCATCTGTATATTCTTAAGATGGAAATTACACACTGACCTACTAAGTTTCAGTGGATATATATTACATTAAGATATTGATTCAGTATCATAATTGACAGGAATAAATATATTATAGGTCATGCTTTGGTTAGGTTTATTAGGATTGAAATAAGTAATTCCTCATCATTAGACAGTCTTTGTCATCATGGTTACAATAATATCATGGTTAATAGGTCATGGATAATAGAAAAAAGATAATCAGTTTATCGTGTTGATTTCACATGGGAATCGAACACTGCTATCATGTGGACGGTCTCAAAAACCCAGACGAGGGCAAGCAGATCTACATGAGCTCTGTTTTGCCTTGTTTCCCTGACAGAAAACTAAATATCGCCAACGTCAGCCTTCTATCATTGTGCGAACCAAAGATTACAACCTTACAGCTGGACACCATGAGCGCGTACAGCATCTGGTCATATTGTGTGAAAGCAGTGGTGCAGAGCTTTAATACAATTGTGTTCTGGCAGCGGACAAAGACAGATATGTCTAAATGCACAGCTATGGAAATGCATATATTGAGTCACATGACCACGTAAGACCCCTTAGGGTGCTGAAGACCCCCACGACACATGTAGAAAGAAAAGTAGGCCAACGTGCTGACAGGCTGTACTGCAGTCGACTCAGTGTGTTCACTGTGGCATTTGTAAAGCGAAACCTCAGTCCTTCTCAGGAGGACGTGTAGAGTTGGTTTAACTGTGGTTTAAAGTCACACATTTCTAACCAACTAGTGTTCGGAGCAAGGATGGAGGCGCTTTCGTCATATAGTCTGTGGAAGAGCTTGGTCTAGAGCAAGATGTCATGACAACACCTGACCAGGACGTTCAAGGTTCCCAGAGGAAGAACACTTTCAGTTTGGTCTTTTTGCCCCTGTCATCATTCTAACAACATATATCTTATTGGAATCAAAAGGGATCTATAGAGGTTTAGAAGTGAGGCGCCGGCATCACATCTGCCATAAATCCTTAGTACAAGTACAAAGCCTTAGTCTTGGTCCAGCTCTGCACGGTATAAAGAGCTGGGGGAAAATAATAAGTTGATTATTAGAAGGACTACAGCATCAGCAGGTGGGAAGGTTTTTTTTTTTTTGTTTGTTTTTTTTTCTTTTTTTTTTTTGTTTTTTTAATAATTATAAATCACACCAGGTCCTTCAGTTCTCTTTTAAAACAGTTCAGTTTAATGAGCTGAGAGGGAAGTCTAGCCATTGACCTTGCCCGCCTCCAGAGTTGCTTTCAAGGGAAGACAATGTCTAAATGTCAACATATTTCAAGAGACACTTAAAGTCTTGATAGAATGAGGTTAAGTGATGAAGTTAGAGCGTTAAGAACATAATGATATCATTGCTTGTAGTGCAATAAGTTGTGCACAGTTTCATATTTCTATTTATGTGTTTTTCCTACCTGGGTACATTTTCATGGTGTCCCTGAAAATGGTATAGAGGAAAACCAAAATGTCCTTGTATGTCAAACATCTGGTGGCATCCTGACAAACTGACTGGGGGCTGGGGAAAATATGGACTTGGATTGAACAATGAAAATGGTCCTGTGGCTAAACCTTGAAGTCTTAATGATTTATTGATCTTGATTGATCCTGGATGCTTTTATATTGTTGTCATTTTCCAAACACAGTAATGTTTAAGCTTCCTTTAAGTGTATATTTCTGTTGTTTTCCTCCACACACCACTATACAAATCCATTGGCACCTTCATACCTCCAGGAGTGAAGGGTTAGGAAAAAGAGAATGACGTTGTGTGGGTTTGTGTTTGTTTGGACACAAAGCGTCCTGTGGGACAGACACCACCACGGCCTTAAATGTGTTTTTCATGCTTTTCAGTCTGTCTGCTGGTTAAGGTCGTTCTGTCAGCCAGCGGGGAAGCGTGTAGTCAACAGAGGACTTCATACAGACAGGAAGGAACACGCCAAGGTTAGTTTGTGCTGTATGGCTGGAGAACACCTTCTACTTGGTCATATGTAGACAGCTGCGACATGTTTCAAATTGAAGTCACCGATTCTTGCCTTCAGAGTGACTTCTTGGGCGTCCTTGACCTTGAACGTCCTGGTCAGGTGTTGTCATGACATCTTGCTCTAGACCAAGCTCGTCCAGATTTTTTTCCCCTGTAGTGGAACAACCTACCAAATGCTATCACAGCAGGAGTGTCCCTGTTTATCTTCAAGAAGCTCTTGAGGACTCGTCATCTCCTCTCCTCACACCTCCAACATGCACTATGCACTTTCAGTTCACTTCTTTACCTCCTTGTATTTATTGAATAGATGTTATACTTAGTGTTTACACCAAGGTCTCCCACTGCACTGAAGCTTCACTGATGTCCATCACTTGTAAGCCACTTTAGATAAAAGCATCTGCCAAAAACGTAAATGTACTGGACTCAGAAATGAGTCATATAAAACACTGCGCTGCAGCCACTGCTGGATGATTGCACAGGGTGCTGAGTACACTTCATAGCCTCATATTTTGAGAGGGCTGTACATGACGGGAACTGAAATCATTTACACAGGTTTACATTCATGAGTTCACGCTGACTATCGTTATCCGTTTTGATTCCATGCAGGCAGTTGTTGCCTTTATGTGTTTTTCTTGGCCACTGGGGGGCAGAAGAACCATGAAGTGATCAATCCACAGCCTGACAGGTTGAAGCTGGAAACATAACAGGCCACTTTATAAAAGTGTAGCAGCCGTATTATAGTTTCTCAAATAAAAGAAGAATGTTCTGTACAATATTGAAGGTCTAAATGCTTTAACATCACTCTCAGCACTAAAGTAGTTGTATAGAGACCAGACTCTACAGGCCATGAAGAGGCTGCACTTCAGTATAATGAAAACATTTGTGCAAATGTGTGAATCAGTCTCCGATATAATTAGTTAAAAAGTGCATTTACCAGAAAAAATGATGCAATCTGCTCATCCCTTGACTCAATGTGCACGTCCTCTAACTTGACTCAGTTCGTGGTGCCATAAAATGCATTTTTTATTCATGTTGTAACATAAAAACACATTTTTCACATATAAACTCTTCAATTATCCAGTCTGATGCTGCACCTGTCATTCATTTCCTCACATTCTCACTGATTGACCTTTAATTATGAGTTAATCTCCTCCTCCAGCAAGATTGCGCCATCTAGTGGACACAAGCAGCTATTTCTCTCTAACAGCACCAGCTGTGTTCTCCCTCGCTCTTTCCCTCACCTCCATCTCTCCATCCTCACCTCAAGACACACATTCGGTTTAAATACTCATTCATCATTCAGACTTAACACACACCTAATAAAAACTACCCTAATGAAAGTAGGAATAATGTCACAGCTGCCACTGATGCTCTTATTCCTGTCGCCAGTTGCAATTGAGGATTATTTTCCTTATTGATTCTTCTGACAATTATTTTCTCAATTAATTGTTTGGCCTGATGGTGAAGTAATTGCATTTCCTGAAGCCTAAATTGCTTATTTTGTCCGACCAGTAGTCCAAAACATATCACAAGAGATAAATTATAGCAGCAACTCTCGCAACGCAGAAGCCTGATCAAAGGAGTGTTTGGCATTTTTAAATGATTCATTAGTGGATCAGTGTAGTTTTTCTGTCAATCTGCTTTATTGAATGGACTAATGTTTTCCCACTCAAAATGGAAGTAATTCAATTCTTGACTCCCATAAGGTCAGTTGCAGGGGGGAAAAAAGGTGCCTTCTCCGAGGACACGGCTACGCCTCCTCCCTCCACAGCTCCTGCAAAAGTCTACTCTCTTCTGTGATACTTTTAAGGGAGTGGAACATCCTCATTTGATTTTTGGGTCACAGGCTCGAGGACAGAGGAGCGAGGACGGGAGGAGTCTCCTCCCCCGTCTCATCTAAATCCTGCTTCCCTCTGAGCCCAGAGGCTGTGGAAGGAAACTAGCCGGCCGTGGGCACATTTACATTTTAATCATGATGATAATGTGCATTGTCCTTGTTTAATAAAAGTGGATCAATGCCTCTGTTTTATCTACCAGCTCAGAAAAAAAGGAGTAGAAATAATTGAAGGAGTGAGGAAGGTTCTTTCCAGCAAACTGTGTTCAAGGAGACAGTCTCCTGTTTTTTAATGTGACATTACTGCCCAGTGTAAACTGTTTTCTGGCCACGTAAGATATGAAAAACTTGGAAAGGAAGAAGGTTGAGTCAGTTCACAAACACCTCTAAATTTGATGCTCCGCTGCCTTACACTGGTACAGAATTAACACTGTCACAGTTGGCATAACATAAACAAACAACTGACCCAGTTCTCTTCATATGTCTCTCCTTAGGAGTTTCCTCTTAAGGAGACACAAGCAAGAAGTGAGGGAGGGAAGGAAACAACAGGAAGAATGACAAACATCACCAGCACAGAGGCCGTGACTATGACGACTTAAAGATGAAAGTCAAGGTCTGACTAAACTGAGACTAAAAAGGTCATTAGATAAAGATACTGGGACTATATCTTTGAAAAGTACTGTGAATGACAACTGTAGATAATCACTACAGTGTAAACAAGCCACACTCTCCCATACTCCATTAGTGTTGTTGCCAGATTTCCCTTCGCAATGATAAAGGTTTATATTTATATTTCCAATCAAGGCAACACATACAAACTTCTACAGGTTTATTCAGGACCATCTAATAGAAAACGATGATGTCGTTTACAAAGCAACAAAGTTCACATCAGTTGGGGGGGCGGGGTGGTTGGATGGGTCAACGACGCCAACCACGTGGTTATCATTGTAACCATGACAACAAAAATCATTAAGGAAGAAGGTTCACTTATTAGAATCCAAGTCACAATCTTTTCTAAACCTAACCAAGTGGTTATAATTGTAACCATGACAATGAAAATAGTTTAAAGTTGAGGAAGTAGATTTACTTATTTGAATCCAGGTCACAAATCTTCACACAAAAGTAGTTTTAATGCCTAAACCGAACCAAGCCATGACCTTTATATAACCATAACCATGGACTGTACCAACCGCTCTAAGTACAGTCTGCATGCTTATTATTGTAACCGTGACAACAGCTGCTGCCATAGGGAGCACTTTGTCGTTTCAGGGCAAAAATCATGCTTTAAATAAACCAGTTCATGAAAATTAACTTTATAATGAAATGAGCCAAACACTGTTTTAATCATTACACACATGTATTTATGAAAAAGCATTTAATAATACACAGAGGCTGGTTATTGGTTTAACATATATTATGATATGGATATTATAACTACTTGGCTAAATAAAAGTGGATTACATTGAAGTGAACAGTTTTTATTTTTTTTTTAAACAAATAACAGAAATATGACAATTGTTAAGGCACGTTAGTTTAGAAATATCAACACCGCTGTGAATAAAGCATTTGGCTCCAGGTTTTTCATAGTGGCTTCTGATCCTGACATGTCTGTATAAAAGTCCAGCATTTATAACGAGCTGTCCTTTTAGTCTCCACAGTCCAGATTCACACTGAGGTCGTCTGCAGGAGGATGAGGGACGTCTTCATCGCTGCTCTTTCATCACAACAAAGAACAACGAGGAACCAGGACAGAGAACAGAAGGTCAGATTAACCTGTGCCCTAAGACTTTTAGGTTTCTTTAAAATCTTTAAGATTAATGGTATTTCCAAAGACAAACAACAGTTTCTTAAGGAAAAGTAAAATGCTGAATGATTTCCCACAGTGCAGCAAGAATACAGTAATACTGCCACATTGCTGTTCTTGCTCAGGTTAATCCGAAACCTTGAAACCTTTTAATGCTGTTTTTGTAGTGTGGACATTGCAAAAAAAAGAAAAACACATCTGGTGAGAATCAGATAAAAAAAAAAAAACCCACAACAGACTTGAAGAGCATAAACAGGAAACAGACATCAAAGTAAATATGATATGAACACATTGTGAGACACATCCTTGAAATACTTTTTTTTCCATTCTGTTCATTCCTGAAAACATTTAATATCTCTGCAGAGACGTAACCACTGAAATCTTCCCTTGTTTCCATTGTTAAGGACGTTTGTGTAAATGGGGAGGGGGAAAAAAAAAAAACTGCACTTGAAGGAAATCCTCAGAGCCTTGAAATGCACTTAAGGATACAATTGTGTGAATTTACAGAGAGGACACTTCTATGGCCGCAGTTTCCCTTAAATTAGTGCACCTCTTAAGGACTGCCTTAAGAGCTACTGAGGAAGACATTAGTCTAAGATGCTTTATACAGGAAGGCACAGACACATTTATATGATACTCCTCAGCTGCCTATTTAGCAAGAAGACACAAGAACAAATACAGGGTTTGACTGCGTTTGGCTCAGTGTGGGTGTGTTTACAAAGTATGGGAGGAGGGAAGAGAAATTAATGAATTTTTACGAGAGCTGCTGCAAATTCATTCACCTGCACCTTTAACTGAGGTTGTTTTTATTTACCTGCACCACATTACAGGGCTTTCCAAGTCCTGAAGTCCCTCCAGGATTTGTTTATCAGTGTTCAGGTTATCCTCAGGATCTTGTAAAGTTTATTTATCAGGCGTCTGCACTCTGTTGGTCATAGGTGATTAGAAGTATAAATCACATGCAAGGTGTTATATGTTTGAAGAAACGTCACTTTCTGTCACTCTGCCTGTTAGTTTAACCACTGTCTTTTATCACTTCCTTGCCCATTTGAGGGCAAGCCTGCAGTGCAAGGTTACAAGTTAAGTTAGAGCGCCTGAAAGCATCGTTTTGTTTTGGTTTTTTTGGTAACTGTTGGACTGACTATGTGTAAGTTAGAGGAGTTGATTGTATCACTCAAAGGAGGGTCAGGGTGATGGTTAGGCGACTTTTGATGGGCTAACTGGCACAGGACTTGTGTATTAGCATTGTTTTACAGACATATCAACTACAGGTCTTAATTAGCAGCAGTGCATTCAAATAAACTTAACTGCAGCAATTGCTTATTTTCATTTTTAGTAAATACTTCACTGAAATGGAAATAATAATAATAATAAAAATAATGCAGCAAATCAAACTGTTTGCATCCCTGACAGTAGCAGCAAGCAGAGAAAACCTGACCCTCAGAGAGGAAGTCTGCTGACAACCAAGCCATGTTAACTGTTGGTCTCCATTTGTCCATAGAAGCACGTTTATACTACACACAGATAAAAAACATGTATCAGGCATTGATGAATTCTGTACATACAAGATTTCTGTCAGCCAAACACAGACCTTCTAGTGAAACAAATGATACACAATATAATTACAGTATATATACACTTACATCAACCGTGTTTAAGGATTTAATTTAAAATATACAGATCATTTGCTCTGTAATAATATTCATTTGATGGTACAGCTGTGTTTTCAGGTAGCTATCATGTCCAAGGATTCTTTATACACTAATTTTTACATTAATGACAACTTTCTTTAGAAAAAGTCTCCACTTTGTCAGCATTAAAGTACAGATTGATCGTATTATTTGAGTTGTTTTTTTTTAAAGTTTTGTTTAAATCTGGGGAATGAATGAACGATGCTGAACACAGGGACATGACGGCTGTGGTTTCCCTTATAAAAATGAATTTCTTTGGCTCTTTGGATTGACTCCAGTGCTCCTCCTGGCTGGCTCAAGCTCCATCCTGGTACACGCACTGATGGCTTTATACTTCATTATTATCATCATTATTATTATTATAGTGTGTCTTCACTAGCAACTGACAGGCAACAGCATTTAAACAAGACAGACTGGACGAAATTAATAGGAGACAGAGTGATATGGAGAGTCTGAAGATAAGCACTGATACAGGCAAACGATGCAGCGTTTTGTCCTCCTGCTGCAGCAGCAGCGACAACAGGGATCAGCTCTGCTCTGTCAGGTACGAGGCTACGAGTCTTTAATCCTGCTGAACAGGGAATAAAACAAGGGTCAAGGAAACACAGGCACAGAGGAAAATGAATCAAGTCCGTGATCAGTGTCATTACATTTGTCTGCACTGTTTTTTGTTTTTTTTTTAAGCTTTTATTTAAAACTTTCACTTTCTAGTTTTTCAATTTCCCTTTCAAAGTAAAATTTCTGTTTTCTAGCCTTCTTTTCTTTATTACGTCTCATGTCAAGTTGCGACTTAAACATTTGATAGAAAACAAAATCAACTATTGTGATCATATATTTATCAACTCAGTCATTTATTAAGCAATAGTGCCAAATATCTTGTTTCTGATTTATTTATTCACTCATATAAACATACATACCTACATTTAATAATGGCCTAAAGATATTATTCATCAAGCCTATTTTACTTTGAATGTTCTCGTTTACTCTTCAGGTGAAACTGACGGAGGGACGTGTTTACCTGTGTCGGTCCGTTTTGCAGGTAGTGCTGAATGTTGAGTGCTTGCTCTGAGGGGAACATGATGTTGCCGTTCTCGTGGCCGATGGTTGATGTGCCCACCACGGGCTCACAGTGGCTCCACTGGAAGCAGCAGGACCCCTGCAGGGGATTCTGATCCATAGATGTGTCGGCCTCCCTCAGGCCTGAGGACCCAGACAGAGCCAGCATGTTGCCCCCTGCTGGACTGGAAGAAAAGTGCTGATTGAACATGCTGTGAGTAGCTGCCTGGCCGCATGCCAGCCCCCCCTGCTGAGTGTGGTTCAGTCTGGTGACACAACTTGGCCAAAGGCCAGCATGTGGGAATGTTTGGCTTTCTGAAGTTTGGCTATGACACGCTGGCATCGGCTCATGTCCGTTCTGCATGATGCCAGCGTGAGGCAGCTTCTGCTGCTGGCTCTGCGGCCACTGCTGAGCCTGGTGACTGCGCGTTTCAATAGGGGGGCTTCCTTGCAGACAAGCTGTGGCAAAGGGAATGGGAATATTAGGCGTGGAAGAGGAACTTAAGTCATTGCAAGGAATCAGGGGCGGCAAAATGTCCATTACTCCGGGTGCTACATTGTTTGGCTGTTTAACAGAGCTCTGCAACAGCTGCCCATTCGCTGCCATTGCAGAAGGCTGCAAACTGTTTTGAGGACACAGCAGGTTTTGGCTGGACTGCGTCAGTCCAGGAATCCCCTGATGGCAGCCCATGTGGCTGATGGGAACCTGCCCACAGGACTGAAAGGGGGCTAAAGGATCATCAGCTGAGGTGTCAGGAAGAGCGAGCTCTGGGAGCTCTATCGAAGGACTGAAAATGTCCTGGAGCTGCAGCTGCTGAAGAGGGGGCAGGTTGGTGTCAGCCTGAGCAATTAGGGGACCTTGGTGGGAGAGTTTCTGAGTACTGTTGAATATCTGAGACTCTAATAAGCCCTGTCCTGTATCCTGCTGGTGAGCACAGAGTCCGTTCATCGGAGAGTACGGCTGATCAGGGCTCGGTGTTGGAAACAGCGGTGGCTCACAGAGTTGAGCTGCTGAAAACTGGGTGGCCTGAGTGAAGGGGTCCTGCTGATTGTTGTTGTTAGCTGTGAGGCAGCTGGGAGGGTTGGTGTCTAGACAGTCTTGTCCCTTCTTAAACAAAACTGTATCAATGTAGTCAAATATGTCATTTGTGAGGATGCTGTTCAGATCAGACCTCATAGTGCTCTGGTGATCCTCCTCCTGACTTAATCTCTTCAGAGCGTTTTCCCACTCTATCAGCTCTGCGTTGTCGACCTCCAGATTCTGCAGCGCCGCACTGAAGTCGCCATTTTGAGCCATTTTCTCCAAGTTGTCAATCATGGCCATCACTGAGTGCTTGGCCTCATCTTTCACTACCACAGGCTCACCTGTGGTGGCTACTGTTCCATTTTCCTGCCATGCATTGCTGGGAATGCTGACCAGGGCCCGGCTGTCCATGAACACCTGCTCTACAGGTAAGGGGGGGTCCACTGTCTGGGCGTAGGCTGTTTCATCCTGTTTCAGGAAACAGTCCAGCAAAGAGCCGGGGGCCACGTCCTGGTTGCTGTCGTTGCTGCTGAACATTTTATTGAACTGAAACTGTGTGATGTCCACCGTGGGGCCGGAGTCGTAGAGTAAAGCCTCTCCTGTAGTGAAGCTGAAGGGAAGCTGCAGGCTCCTCTGACGCAGGTACTCCTCACCCTCCGTGTTGCTAAGAGAGACCAAAGAACCACATTTTACATCACCTGAAAAGCAGGTTGTTAGAATATTTTTTTCATCTTTCTTCCATCCTGTTTTACAACAACATCATAAGTTATTAAAGACTCACACTAAAGCTTTCTGATGTGCGATGATGAAATCAGGTCGTCCTCCTTTGTAGATCAGCTTGGCGTTGGCCTTCACCCACACCCAGCCACTGGACTTACTGAGGAGCCTGAAGACAGTCAGTCCGCTCTCTCCTGTTTTAATCACTGAGAGGAACACAACAGACACAAAAAGAGATTGTTATAATAACTAAATAAAATCACAAACTCACAAAATTTCACATCACATTGGGCAGAAACCAGGGCCTACAAATCATACTGTGATTATTTTGGCAGAAATTGCGATTTCAGTTGGAATTTATTTTCATGTTTTATTTACTGTAAAAAAAATTTAAAAAATGATTTGTTTGATGGGTCTGTAGAATATGATTTGTAGGCCCTGGTGTCTTAAAATTGCAGCTCTTGTGATTTGGATATTGCACTTGGCCATATTTCAATTAATTGTGCAACCTAATACAAACAACCCCAGGCTCACTGAAGTACACTTGACTGTCTGCTGTTTGATTACCTTATTCTATCATCTACTAAATACACACAATTTTATGAACTATGCAACTATGCTCCAAAACTATGTAATACTCTGCCAAGAGCTATAAGAGATAAACACTCAATTTTAAACTGCTGAATACCTATTGATTTAATTTGACTTATAATTCATTTTTAATTCATTTTTATTTTTAGAGCCATATTTTATCATCTACTGTTTTTCTAATGTCTAATTTCATTGTCCTTTGAGCTACATCTCTTGTATGGAAAATGCTCTATGGTGAAAGTTTAGCGTCATCGTTATTGTGAAATGATATTAATATTTAATGTAAAAGAAGCATTGCCAACATACTCCGGATGTGGTTGTCGGCACAGTACATCATATCAGCTGCGTGGATGAACTGGTAGCCGGAGCCTTTCATACACAGTTCAGTCTCTGAATAACCCAGAACAATCTTCCCCCTGGAGGGAAACAAGACGTGAAGTTTGTGCTGCTGGAATAAGAAACAAATAACAAGCAAAATGTGCCAGTAGTCGACTTGGAGCTGGAGCATCTGTTTTCTTTTGCACAGCTGAGCTAAAAATGTCTTTTTTTTTTTTTTGTTTTTGGCAAAAATTACAGAGAAGAAAAAAGAAAAAAAAACTGGTGAAATGGAAACTTTAAAAATGGGAGAATCTGCTGCACCTGCTATCGATGCTCATGGGTGTGAAGTCCAGCTTGTGCTTGGTTTGAAAGAGGAGCATTTTTGCTCTGATCTCCACAATAGATGGAGGCTGAACAGGCACAGCGATGGTGAACAGTGCCAGCTGAGGTTTGTTGCACGTCCTGTTGTCCCTCAAAACACTCTGGCCATGGAGGTACTTCAGTCGCCCCTGGAAGTTCAGAGTCTGGTTCAAGGGGAAAAGAGTATGAAGTGAGTAAACAAGGGGTGGAAAAACCATCTTAACTTGGGCTAATTTCTTGAATTGGAGCTGCCTCAGATGTCATTATTTTCTGTTTTAGATTGTTAAATCTAAAGTCTTGTATTCACCAGGAAGCCAGAGGAG
Organism: Rachycentron canadum; assembly: GCA_038496675.1. Taxonomy (NCBI): domain Eukaryota; kingdom Metazoa; phylum Chordata; class Actinopteri; order Carangiformes; family Rachycentridae; genus Rachycentron; species Rachycentron canadum. The sequence continues at coordinate 3,320,988 of CM076658.1, forward strand.
TTGTCCAGGAGGCAGCGGAAGCGACACATGAAGCTCCTCTCCAGGAAGGAAGAGTTCTCCGGGGGAAGCTGCTCGGGACTGTACATCACTGTGTTACCACAACTCTGCAGGACTGAGAACACAGACCCAGATAAATCATCGCAGGTCAGAACCACAACCTGCTGATTTATGTCGAACCGATCTCTTATTCTGAGGTCGGAGAAAGAAAAACACTCACCACCATCACCGTCCACGCCGGCAGATGTGGGGTTTAGAGCGAAGTGAAGCTGCTGTCTGAACATGGTGCGGTCGTCAGTATGGATGAGCTCAAACACACTCTGGTGGACCACATCTGACTGTGGGCAGAGGAGGGAACACGCTTTATCGGCAATTCAAGTAATTAGCAGACGTGTATGTTATGCTGAGGTGTATACAGTGATTTATACAGCAGGAATTAAGTTCATTTATTTAAAAAAAAAGTGGAAAAACGCATATGGCTCAACATACTGCACAACAGGCCACTGAATGTTTTGATGAATATGAGACTTATGCGGCTCATAAACTGTGGCCCTGACAGATATGGAGCGACGGCGCTCTCCGCCACCACTTTAATCTCTCCCCTGTTGATCGTCACCCACACGAATTCAAAGAAGGAAAATACCAACTTTTAACAGCCAATTTCTCAGGTCTAAGCAGGATGAAGTATTTGACATTAAAATGAATATTGTATCTAACATTAAAGTGCTTTAAGAAGGCCAGGCGCTCACCTGATGGAAGCCCAGGTAGTCCTTGATGGTGGGAGAGGCATAAAACACCAATCCCTCCGACGTGACCACCATCACAAACCCGTTCAGCGCCTGCACAGGAGAACACACGGTCAGTTAGTGTAAGCACAGCTTCTTTAAAGTGGCTCCTTGCTCACGTGTCAGGTACCAAGTAAGGCTTCACAATATGAAAAAAAAAAAAAAACAACTCATATTGTGATTATTTTGGCAGAGACAACAATTGCGATACAACTTCCATTTACTCATTTGGCAGATGTTTTTATCTGAAGCGACTTACAATGAGGGACGTCAGTAAAGCTTCAGTGCAATAGAAGACCTTGGTGTGAGTCCAACATCTATTAAATCAGTGCAGGAGATCATATAATAAAGTACAACAAAAGTGTCAGACATGTCAGGGTTTTAGAGGAGAGGAGGTGGACTTGGAAAAGATGAGTTTTCAAGAGCTTCTTTCAATTCACTTTCTTTTATTTGTCCCCCACAGTGGGGGAAATTGCAGTTAGAGGTCGAAGTCTCTGCTGATGGGATTCAGGAGCTGGTTGGCAACCATCAGTAGCAGTGTAGGTCCAGGAGAAGCAGAGTGACGTGCTCTTATGGGCTGATTGAAGACCAGGCAGGCTGCTGTATTGTGGACCATCTGTGAGAGTTTTACTGAGCAGACTGCAAGTAATCAAGGTGAGACAACCAAGACCTGGACCAAGAGCTGGGTGGTGTACTGAGTCAGGTAAGGCCTGATATTTAGAGCAAAGCAACATGACCGAGACCCGGATGCAACACGAACAGAGAAGGATAACTGGTCGACGAACTCCAGATTTCAGCTGGAATGATCATTTTTGCATTGTGATTTTTTTTTTTTTCAATTTCAATTATATTTCAATTAATTGTGCAGCTCAAGTTACAAGCAGACATGCACATATAGTGGACACAGCAATTATCAAAACACAAAGACTCTCCTCAATCGACCAGGGCAAATTGGATAGAGCTCAATGACGTCAAAGATCTTCTCTAGTGATGCGTTAAACGTCGTGTTCATATTCATGCAGCGTAGAGGTGCTAACAACCTGGAGGTTAGACTGATTTTCATTTTGTTTCCTCGTGCATTAAATCCTCGCTAGTGTTTGCTGCTGTCAGAGGCCACAGTTTATCAGTAAACAGGCTCCTCTGGGGGCAAGGACAGCTCTGAATACACTTCTGCTAACAGGAAGTCAAGGAGTGAATTGAGAGAAAACAAACAACGTAGAGCAGCTGATTACTCTGCACATCAGCTGCGATCCAAGGAGAAATAGAAACTTACAGATCTGACTTACCAAAGGTACTTTTATAATCCAATTCACACCAAAAATATACAGTACATGTGTTTTAGTATGAGTATAGAATAAGTCAAATTCTTTCAAAATTAAATAGGTTTTGAATAAAAGCCATTTCTCAGCTTGTGAGATGATTTGTCTGTTTATAACCCAAAATAATGTCAACAGCTGCTGTTCCTCAGAGGCCCTTTGTATAATCACCGCCCGGTGTGATTATTGTGCAGAGTAAAGTGTGAAAATGTACGTGACAGGCAATCGTCAATAAAGGAGGCAGAGGGCACTTGACAAAGCACAGGTTTTGTTGAAAGCCACAAAAGCATGGCCGAGGCTTTGGCAGCAGGCACCGAGGCGAGTGGCGTCAGCTGTCGCAACTTCCTCCTTGATGGATAGACCTGGATTAGCGCTACACAACACGGCCGGCGCACAAATAAACAAAAGCCTGGCTGTGTATTTATGCACCTGCTAGCCTCAGGCAGTTCAGTAATCAATCAGATTAGACTGTCCTGGGATATTCAGTCAGATTGTTTAAAGTTGCAATTACAGTATTTTCAGAGTGTGTGGCTTTAATCTGTCATTACCCTGATGACAGCTGGTGGTTTCACAGGTGTTGGTGACTGGAGTTAGAACGAAGTCCAAACCACCAACAGGTAAGACTTGTTGCTTGCTGTGAAACCAAACCCTGCTAACGTCGGGCTTGTGTCAGCAATGGAACAGACCGGGGTCAAATGACTCCAGTAATTTTCTCAGAGCACAGACACAGACCTGACACCTGTCCAACACGGTGCTGTCAAACCAGACGCACCACCTTCCCCTGCGGTGAGCTTCAGTCTACATATGTAGTGGCTATATCCGGGTTTTAAAAAAACAGATATATCCACTAATTTTGGTGGAGAGCGAAGCACGAGTATCTACAGTCCTCAACCTGGTATGACAGCATAAATATTAAACCTGAGGAAAAAATTAAATGTACAAATGTGATGCTTAGGATTCAGAGAAATGCAGTCAACCCTCTCAGCAACACTTCCCAGCTCCTTCTGGAGGAACCCGAGGTGTTCCCAGGTCAGATGGGACATAGAGTCCCTCCAGTTTGTTCTGGGTCTACCCTGAGGTCTCCACCCTCTCTCTAAGGCTTGAGCCCAGCCACCCTGCAGAGGAAACGCCTTTCAGCTGCCTGCATCTCAGGAGATGAGCTGAGATGCATTTACAGTTGTGTCTAAATGGCATTTCCCCCTTGGAAGTGAACTCTTTCCTGTCTGGTACCTGCAGCAGTAGGTCCCCTTCAGAGAAGCCCGATGTGTCCATGTTGTTCCCGTTGTGTCCGTTCAGTCCAGGAAACGTCAGACTGCTGCTGCTGCTGCTGCTGTTCTTCATGGTCGCTGTGCACAAGGTGAGAAAACAGGAGAGTTCAACAGAGGTGACACGAACATCAGAAGTTTTCAGGATTTTCAGGAAACACTGATGAAAGGCTTCAGCGGTTGGGAAAGGAAAATTTTGAATTTTTATGTTTTGGCTCTGAGAACAAATCCACACTTTAACAACATCATGTTAAACTACAGTAAGAACAGCGGGTCAAAGTTGAACCATGAATTAACTGCACAGCCCAACTGATGCAGTTTGGGTCATGAATCTAACACCTCACCTTCCACCTGGTTTTAATCATTTGGTTTTTAATATATAGTTGAACTGTCTGACTGCTGAGTTACTTTCTAATGATAAACCTCATCCCATGACCTTGGATGGTCAGTGCGACGTTTCCTGTGCTCTTTAACTGGCAGCATTAAAATCCTACTTTTCCACCAGAAATGTTCAGAAAGGCCACGAAGCTGCACTTCAGTCTTTATGATAATAATAAATTCCTCCTGATGAAATAATGTGAAATGCCATTAATGGATGTTTATTATTCTCCTCATGTTGAATCGGATGATGAGCAGGTCACTACAGTTAATTTCAGCAACTCTATTAAAAACCCATGATTCAAAAAGACTTTCTGTGAATTCCAATAGAGTGAATGGAGAGCACTTTTTTTCTTTTTAAAACCTCCCCCACTCTTCATGTCTTTTCTTAGCCTCTTATAAATCATCACTGACACTAATAAAGTTCAGAGCAATAACCACATGCAGACAGTATGAAGTAGGACATAAATAAAGTCTGACATGCGTCCTTGTTGCTATTCCACTGAAATAAAGTACGTATTTTGGCGTTATTTCAGTCTTGAAAATTTATGGGAGATCTCTGAAATAGGTCTAAGTTTATAAAGGCTGTGTTTGTTAAGAAACCGCGCATTCACTTTAACTTCATTGTTTCCCTCATTAATCGAAACTCGATGCATATCCATGAAGACATTTGAAAACCATTGAGTTTCTCTCATCAGTAAAACAGCCGCATCAACATTTCAATGGAAACATCATGATACACCTCACAAACTCAAACCTGTCACTTTCCTGTGACTTAAAAAACCTGACGTAACAGGACGCCACATGTCTTTGGGTGTCAAAGACATGCCAACCAGAGAACAAAGACAGTTTACACAACCATTTCCAGGGATTACAGAGAGACTTGGCAACATCTCTGTTGTGTTATTTTATATTAGGGAGAGGTGTGAGGAGCCAGATTGTGATAAACAGATAACCAGATGTTCAGAGTGGACAGAAATGTCATCGCTCAGGCCACATCAAAAGGCGACCTGCATCAATTACAACAGTTATTGTTTTTACTCTTGGCATCACCTGTTAGTGCTGGATATGAAACACCTCACACCCAACATGTCCCGTCACATTAAGACTTATTCCCGAATTCAGAAGAGCTGTATTATAAACATGAGCGAAATCTGGTGCGATTCATGAGCCTGAACATGAAGCAATATAATGTGCGAATAAAAGTTAGTTGAATTAACCCTGCAGGATTATTGTTGTGCTTTCTGAAAGTGACTGTCATGAACAACTGAAGACTTGTCCTGAATTATTACGGCTCGTATGATTTTAAATGCAAATCATAGCACTTTATTTTTGATGCCCACTGCTATAACCAGACTGCGGAAATGAATACAGAAATAAAAATTTAAATAAATGTAGACATAATAAAAGATATACAGAAGTGATATAAAAACTGAAATAGTTCATTACTAAAATGTATTTTCCATTTATTTCTGTCTCCATTTAATTATTTATTTCTGCACTTTTTTCTTTCTTTATACTTGTGATTTTTGTTCTTCATGAACTTACACTAAATAACAGACTGTATAACTCAGGTGTGCTCCCCTTTGCTATGCAGACCGTGTTTCCACCACATCCCTCTTTACTGGATCTATAAATAATCTGGACATGAGATCATGGGTGCACAGCAGAAAAAACTAAAGCCAGCTCTTTGGCTTGGTGGAGCTTCAATTGTTGGTGACTAGCCAGAAGGCAGGTTTTCTCATTGCTGGGAAACTGATCTGGCAGCCTGCATATCCGCACACACATAACACACACACACACACAAAAATAACACACACAAATACACTTGGTCCTCCTACATCTGTCCCTGGGGGGTGGGGGGGCTTTTGTAAGCAATACCCGACAAGAGTGCTTCCCTTATCTGGACGTCCACTACAGGAAAATCCCAGGATATGGCCTCTCCCAAGTCGTCGGTCCAGTCCTGTCACGCAACTTCTTTAAGGAGGGAAGGGGCCCCTGAAAACACTCACCTCTAACACAGACACGCAGTCAGTCCCCACCCCTCAGCGAGAACTCACACAGCGTTTACATAAACACCCAGACCTGCACAATCACACATCCACACCGCACTCAGCTGCAGGCCTGACACGTAACGCAATCCATGCATACAGCTACTATTAGCATAAAGTCATCAAAACAAACTATCAGACAAACGTTAAACTGCATTAGAAATAAACTGTGTTTCATAATCAACATCCACTCATAGGTAAAATATATATTATATATATTTATCAGTCCTATATATTTAATTTTTGAAAACAGGCCTAATGCAGGAAATGGCTCAGTGTTTAGACAGGAAACCCTAAAAAAATGCAAAGTAAATGGAAAGAATAACTTCTAGATTAAGAAATGAAGAGACGACATAAGAAAGATGTTCAAGTGGACGAGATACGAGGCAACGACAGGAACTCAGGTCAACAAGAGAATTCACTCAATTGCAGTAAAAGTGAAAGACATTCGAGGAGAAGGAGACACATACACTTTAGCTTTCGCTTCTGATGTTTTGTCCTACTTATCTTCACTTAATATAATTTATTTTAAAGGTCTGTCTTCTTTGATAATAAAGCAGGTCTAGGTTCAAAGTATCAAAGGTCTCAGTCCTCAGAGAAACGCTCACAGCCTGTATTCAGAAACTGAGCCTTATAACCAGCCGTCGGGACTTCCGTGACTTTGTGATGTCACGATGATGCGATCACGCGGTGATCGCCACCCCCACCCCACCCTAACCCCCCATCTAACCTTGCAGGATTTAGTTTCTTGAAATTTTTACTTGAAATTTGCTATATAACAGTCAGCCAATCCAAAGAGAGGCTCTGATCCTCTCCTGTGATTGGTTGAACTGACCTGTTGTTGAACTCCAGAGAGAAGCCCGAGAGAGGAAATGTGAAACTACACTCAGATGGTTTTTGGTTCTTAGAACCACAAACATATCTTCTTATGGAGCTCAGCACCCAACACAAAATAAAAGACTGGAGAAGAGTCAAATATGGGACCTTTAATATGATAATAATAATCTATGTATACAGGCTTCTTGCAAATATCTGCACCTGCCTCCCTTCTCTTTGTGTCACTGGGTGTATAAAAAAAAAAAATTTAAATTAAAATCCAATTATAAAAAAATATTTTTAAAAATAATAGATAATCATTGCAAGGACATGGACATTATGTGTTTGAATTGATTTATGAGTTGTGCAAGAAAAAAGTGCAACAAAAGAAAAAAAAAAAAAACAAACAAAGGCCATAAATATGCAAACACACAGTTAATTCTTCCTGATATATCTAAAATATCCCGGCACAATTAGACCATGCTACTTCAAGTCCAAATCCGGATAATCCAACACATCCCTCAATGCATTTCTTTTCCTCTGTTCAGCGTTTGCGTGAGTAAGCGGGCCTCTCTGTGGCCGTCTGCTTGTTTTCATTCTAGTTTTCTTCCCCGGTGGTGAACTCCGCTCCGCGCCGTGGCCCTCTCCCTCTCCCTCCCCCTCCCCCTCCCCGTCTTTTTCCACTGCTAACAGCGTTAACGGTTTATTGCGCTGTGCCGTGCGGAGCTGCTCGTGTGCAGTTAACACTTCTGCGCGCTGCTGCAGGAGAAGGATGTTTAAGGATGCTTGTCCGGAGCTTGACCAGAGGCTGGAGAGACATTCCTGTGAGTTTGTGGGAGGCAGCGAGGGAGGAAAACCGCAGATTCCCACTGACATCAAACACAGACGGAGCAGGAAGGGGGGGGGGGGGGGGGGCTGTTCGCATGTGACCAAAATATTGTAGCAACATCATTTTACCAGGGCTGCTGGATTGACATGATTTAATGGTCTCTGGTTTCAACCCTCGGGCCAGGAAACACTTATTTTGACAGTAAACTCAGATGTTTTCCTCTTGAGGTGTTAAGACCTGATTCATGTGGGATTTTAGCTGTTTACATTATTTCATTCTCGTTCTGATAGACAGGGATCAGCATGGCTCCAAAATCCATATTTATCCACTTCTTTGTTGCAGGATTAACACTGGTGCACTGCTTACTCTGGAAATATGTAGAGGAGCAGGGAGAAACCCGAACTGACCCATGACTTATGACCCAGCCTCCACCTGCTGGTGCACATGTAATGTGTAGTTTGTGTGTGTTCATGTTGAAGGGGATGGGAGGTAGAAATACTCCAGAGTTTATGACATTCACTCCACTCTGGAAATGTCAGTAAAAACGTAACAGCTCCACCCAAGGACGTGGTTTTTGACTTTAGGAGAAGGCGTCTCAATATTTGATTCAAACTGAGGTGGTCTGTGAGAAGGACAGTGACGAGTGCATTTCCTTAGGAGGTTAAATATATATATATATATATATTTTTTGAATCTGTCCAACATTTTGTGTGATTGCCTGGTTACCTGAGCCAGAGTGGTACGGTGGCTGCTGAGGTGTCAGGTGTCCCACTGACTGACCCTCCTCCTGACAGCTATCTTTAATCAGTTCTCCCAAGGTCAGATCCATTTTGGACTGCGCCCCCCCCCCACAGGCCATTGACTCTGAGTTCACCTGTCCAGGTACAACAGGACCAACAACTCTTTTATCCCCGAGCAAAGACTCTGCTGAATTCGCACACGGTAATTTGTCCTTTAAAAGTTTTCACAGCGTCCTGTGTTATTATAGTGTTTAGGAACAGTGCTGTGTGTTTAATTTTAATAAGTATATTCCTGTTTTTATTTCAATTTTTTTTTTTTTATTTTATTTGTACCCATACTGCAATTCAAGTTTCCCACTCGAAATAATAAAATGTCTGGAAATGAATTGAATAGTTACCTGCACAGATGACTGGATATAAGTTTTTACCTGAGTGTGAGATGAACATACAGTTTAACAGACTGTTTTCTTCTTCTAACCTTGTTAACTTCTCTGTTTGACAGCTGACTTTAATGTGATGTTCCCAAACTATCCGTCGGTGCATCCCGCAGCCCACAGTGTGTCACTGGCTTGTCAAAAGTCAAGATGGCGGTATCCGCAAAGCTCTGGAGATAGCACCATGTTTTGCCTTTGACATCTGATTACAGCGAAAAACAGAGAAGAATGTAGCATCAAAAAATGTACGTCTCTTCACTGTTGGTTTAACAGTAATGATACAAACATTTTACAGCTTCTTCCAAATTCTTTTTTAAAGGCCCTGTGTAATCTAACACCGAGAGGGGCCCCGTTTCAGCATTCAACAACTATAGCTTCCTGTTTCCAGGAACAGGCCATTATAGGATTGGAGAAAACACAGCGTGCTTTTGATGCGAGATTCACTTCAGGCAAACATCCCGTCACTCAGGGCATGAGGCAGCCTTTGAAGGATTTGACGTCTTTTCATCATGGGGGTAATTAAGTTAAATCCAAAAAAAAAAAAAAACTATGATGGGCCAGAGTTTTGTTTTTTTTACCTGCAATCTCCCCTGACTTTTGAGGAAAGCAAAAACAAGTAAAAGTAAAGTTTGAATCTCTGAACAGTGCCAATAAAACACAAAAATAAGTTGCCTAAGTTGTGTATTTTGGGCAGCATTGAACATGTTCAATACTGGTGTTAAAAAAAAAAAAAAAAAAAAAATGGAACCAAACCAAAAAAAATGTTGAAATACCGTGAGTTGAATTAAAGTAACCTATGTAAACAGTATCTACATTAAAATATCAGCATACACTGAAATTTGGGAGAGTAAAAGGAAATGCTGTCACAGATTGGATGCCTGCCACGTTCAGAGAGAGAGAGAGAGAGAGAGAGAGAGAGAGTATAAAGCATGCCAGCAATGCATAGGGGAATATTATCTTGATTTGAAAACATTTAGTTCCAGTAGATCCTGTACAGAGATCCCTGTTCTCACGCAGATGTGCAGGAAAGAGCAGCGCTCGCAGCAGCTAACAGCCAATGAGCCGGGTCACTCGGTGCATAGGTTCATCCTCCCATCAGTCTTTTGATTAATGTCCCCGTTTACTTTCCGTGACTTTAGGGTAAGGAAACGGCCTTCGTTTTCTTTTTCTTTTTGTGGTGATCAGACAAGAGTGTCATGTCGGCATTTCAAGGAGGAAGGAGGAGGAAAAGAGCAGCTTTGGAGGGGAAACAGGTTTGCAAAAGCAGCCCAGGGCTTGTTATGGATACAGGGGGTTGGGGGGGGGGGGGCTTTGCTAATAAGGGAGTAAATATACGAGACACTAAATCCCCCCCCTTCACAACAACAACACGAAATGTTTCAGATTGACTTTTATTCTCTTTTCTCTTATATTTAATTATTGTTAATTGTGAACATTTCCACATGTTTTGAAGGCTTTGATGTCACACCATGTTTACAACCCCCCCCCCCCCCCCCCAAAAAAAAAAAAAAAAGACTCAAGCCTGCAGATTTGAAAGCGTTTGTGTCTCATTATAGAACAAAAACCCACAAGGAGCAAACCTTGATGGTGGTGGATCAAAATAAACAGTGATTATATGCTATTCAGGACACGTTGCCTGTTTTGGTGGCGCTGGTGGTAGTGGAGTCTTTGGGGGGGTGGGGGGGGGGGCATCTCTTTTATCGGCGCTCTGAGCTATTTTTGGCCGTCTGGGCTTTTTTTTTTTTTTTTTAATCTGCTGGAAATGTAACGGCGTCAGTTTCGGACTGGGCGCAGGCACAGAGGCGAACAGCAACGACAGGAAAGAGGCAGAATCCAGGTTGCTGCTTTAGGTGTGCCTCCTGCATCATGCCGCTGCATTGATTCCTATCAGCCTCCAGGCGGTCAGTCAAAGTTCTCCGAGGGCTACAGTCTGAACCAGAAATACCAACGTCGCCTCCTACACGTTGTCTAACTTTAGCCCCGGCGAATCAGATAGCGTGTGCTTGGACGTTGTAGCTGCTGGTAGATGGAAATGATTAGAAACGCTTGAAGTCTGGAAATATATGCAAATTATAATCAACACAGCCAATTTACTGTCCTGAATAACAATCACAGTTTATATTTTCACAATTCCTGCCAAAACCTGACAGATTTGAACCCTAGTCCTTAAATAAATGCAATAATACATCTTCTGCGGTTCTGATCCCCCGATCAAACTCGGAGTGGGACGACAGCTGATTTTGGTTCGGCGCATAAACAAACAACAGCATTTTTTGGAAGACTCCAAATGTCACAGAAAGCCTTGGTGGGCGAGCTCAGCTCCGGCCAAGGGGGGAATAAGAAGAAAAAAAAAAAAAAAAGAAAGAAAGAAAAGAAAAGAAAAAAAGAAAAAAGATAGAGCTTGGGTATGAAGGGAGATGTAGCGCTGTGGTTCGAAGCTGGAAAGACTAAGAACAAACCTTCCAGAGAGTGGAAATTGGGAAAAAATGAAAACATGATTAAATCTGTCTCCCAGCGGTTGCTCACATTGTCACGACATACTGAAAGGAGAGTCGTGAGTCAAGCGCCGACAGGCAGCTGCTGTCACCACGGTGTCCTCCCTTCACAGAGTACGATTGTGATTTGACAGGTGAATAATGCTGAGGTCTGAAGGGCACACAGTCTTCACAATGAGCCCATCAGGATTCAATAATAAACAACTGGGCTTCTCCCTGCACTGATCCCAAAATGTTTTTCTTACCTCTTTGTTCCCTCTGTTACACTTGTGTCATGTACATGGGTTTTTGTGTACATGGTTCAGATATTCAAATACCAAATTATATTAAATTACAGCACATAATATGGTGTTACCACATCAACTGTGATTGCTAGCAGGCCCTGGATGTTTTCAATGAGCCTGGAAAGCCAGTCCACATTTTTCTCAAATTTCTAACAGCGTCACACAAATATGTCAGCAGCAGTGATCCACAAGCCTTTCAAAATATCCTGCTCTGCCCCATAAAGTCACGCTATGAGCCGAACAACCCTGCTTGCCCATAGAGAGAGAGCTGCCATTTTCCAGCCCACCGTGAATCGCTCGTTTTCACTATCAGGTCTGTAGATCTCGCTCGCACCCCCCTAAAACTGCTTATGTTTATTCTTTTCTCTAAAGCCTTTTCTTTTACCTAACGGTTTATGAGATCTTTATCTGAAATTCTAGGCATGTCCCCACTTGAACACCCATCCCAGGCTTGTGTTTTGACTGGGATAACCCCTGAGAGTCAACCTTGGTGATCTCGTTTAGATAGACAGCAAAGACTCTGTGTTTTGGGAATCCAAATGTTTCATCTTATCCGCAGTGATATAATTAAAATCAGGGCTGAGTTTAAATTACGTAACTCTAAAGAGTTTCATACACAATGGAAGTTAAGACCTTATTAATACTGCACAGCTGTTTCCGTGTGTTTGTGTACCTTTAACTTTAAATCGTATAAAGGTAGACCTCCATGTGGTCTTTGATTATAAAGCAGGTCTAGGTTCTATATCAATACAGTGAAAGTATCAAAGGTCTCAGTCACAGAGAAACGCTCACAGCCTGTTTTCAGAAACTGAGCCTTAAAACAAACAGCAACAAAGCAGTCGCCGCCCTCAGCCCCCCCCCCCCCCCAAGCTTTCAGTGTTTAGCTGAAATCTGTTCTTTGAAATATTTCTATTGGCTCGCTCAGAAACCAATCAGTTCACTGACCTGTTGTTACTTGGGCTCCAAAGAGGAGCCTGAGAGAGGAGATGTAAAACAATATAAAGATGGTTGTGGGGTCTTAAAAAGCACAAATATAGATTCTTATGGATTTCAACACAGGAAAAGTCAAATATGGGACCTCTAAGTCATTCAGAGCCAGAGCAGAGACCTCTGTCCTCACACCTTTACCTACATTTGAGAGTGTGCTAAATAAAAAGGGAAGCATGCATTGGCTGGTAAACATAACAACTGAAATCCACTCTATTGTGGAACAAATGCTTTATTAAAACCGACGTCATCTGCAGCCTCATAAAGGCAACGTGAGATGTCGGTTTATATGGCTCTCTATACTGAGCAGCTGCCGTGGTTTGTCCACAAAGTGTGATTCAAGCTTTCATTGATTATTTCCACAGGGGCGATTTGTAAGTCCTGGAACCTGGTTTCTTCACAAGAGCTTCGAGTACCTTTTGTCTTTGTAATGCGAGAGGTTATAATACGACCTCTGAGCGGCGCTACTTCCTCTCGGCAGATTGCAGGCTGAGGTGAGTCGCTATCGGAGGGCGACGGGGCAGGCCAAGGCTAGCTGGCTAGCGTGCTAACTTCGGGAGAAGAAAACAAGAGTTGAACAAGAGGTAGCACTGATGTTG